>CM019182.2:4548826-4653252 GCA_009739505.2 Apolygus lucorum
TTTTAAAACGCTGCAAATCATTGCTCAAAGGTTTATTATTTTCTGTATACATCACCCTTCTGTATGGATCACTGGTTCTCCATCAATAGCACCTACCACCATCTGTATTCTCCCTTGACCTTCCCTCTCAAATTTCAGCTTCCTGCGTTCAATAGGATTGAAATTGGCTTCGGAGCTCACTCAGCTGATCAGTGTTCTTCCAGGCGTCTCCAGCATTCGAGAAGATCTTCTTCACTCTCCAGATCACTGATCAGCTGAGTGAGCCCCGAAGCCATTTTTAATCTTATTGTATGTACCTTGAAACGCGAAACATAAAATTTTTGGTTTGCTTTGAGCAATGGCTACGGAGCTCACTCAGCTGATCAGTGATCTGAGGAGTGAAGAAGATCTCCTCGAATGCTGGAGACGCCTGGAAGAGCACTTCCATTCAATAGGATCGAAAATGGCTTTGGAGCTCACTCAGCTGATCAGTGATCTGAGGAGTGAAGAAGATCTCCTCGAATGCTGGAGACGCCTGGAAGAGCACTTCCATTCAATAGGATTGAAAATGGCTTTGGAGCTCACTCAGCTGATCAGTGATCTGAAGAGTGAAGAAGCCTTTTAGCAATGATTTGCAGCGTTTTTTACCCACCAAAATTTTTTTTTACCTACCAACTTTTTTTTACCTACCAGCTAGGTACTACCTACCACACCATACTGGCTTCACACCTTCACAATCAAGTTTATTAGAAAGAACTAAACGCTTCACACTCGATTGGAAAAAAACGCTGCAAATCATAGCTCAAAGGTTTATTATTTTCTGTATAGACCACCCTTCTGTATAGATTAATGAATCCTGATTTTATTAATAATAAATCGTCGATGAAGTGAGTTTCAGGAGGCACTCATTTCCATGTCGGTAGGTACTATTTTTCGAATTGTATGCACCTTGAAACGCGAAACATAAAATGTTTGGTTTGCTTTGAGCAATGGCATCGGAGCTCACTCAGCTGATCAGTGATCTGAGGAGTGAAGAAGATCTCCTCGAATGCTGGAGACGCCTGGAAGAGCACTTCCATTCAATAGGATTGAAAATGGCTTTAGAGCTCACTCAGCTGAACAGTGATCTGAGGAGTGAAGAAGATCTCCTCGAATGCTGGAGACGCCTGGAAGAGCACTTCCATTCAATAGGATTGAAAATGGCTTCGGAGCTCACTCAGCTGATCAGTGATCTGAAGAGTGAATAAGATCTTCTCGAATGCTGGAGACGCCTGGAAGAGCACTTCCATTCAATAGGAATGAAAATGGCTTTGGAGCTCACTCAGCTGATCAGTGATCTGAGAAGTGAAGAAGATCTCCACGAATGCTGGAGACGCCTGGAAGAGCACTTCCATTCAATAGGATTGAAAATGGCTTTGGAGCTCACTCAGCTGATCAGTGATCTGAGGAGTGAAGAAGATCTCCTCGAATGCTGGAGACGCCTGGAATAGCACTTCCATTCAATAGGATTGAAAATGGCTTCGGAGCTCACTCAGCTGATCAGTGATCTGAAGAGTGAAGAAGCCTTTGAGCAATGATTTGCAGCGTTTTTTACCCACCAACATTTTTTTTACCTACCAACTTTTTTTTACCTACCAGCTAGGTACTACCTACCACACCATACTGGCTTCACACCTTCAAAATGAAGTTTATTAGAAAGAATTAAACGCTTCAGACTCGATTGGAAAAATAGAAAGCTTCTTATGGAAATTTGATTACTGGTTACGCAGAAGGCAAAACTGTATACAAATCGAAGAAATGAACAGCGATCGCATTTTAGTCCGATAAAATTTGAATGGAGATTAGACCTCTTTTGCGATTCACACTCATGATTCTGTTTTATCGAAGGAAAACCTTCAAGTACTCGTAGGGACCGAACGGTTTGTCCTACAGAGCTCCGGGTGGTCTCAAAAATTTTTTAAAATTCAATACTATTTAAAATTGGTGAAAAAACAATACCTTTATTTCGAGAGTTTTCGAGCTAGGGCACTCTTGAAAATTTCAACCCTTAATTTTCACCCCTTAGATGTGACCTACATCAACTCAATCAAATGGAGCCCATATACCAAATTTGAACCAAATCGGTCCAGTGTTGCTAAGAAAAGTGCCGCGTACAAAACATCAAATTTTGAGGGGGGGTTAAAATTTTTTTTTTCTTGCTCGATTCCAAAGGCTTATTATTGAAAATAAAAAACCAATAGAAAGCTTCATATGGAAATTTGATTACTGGTTACGCAGAAGGCAAAACTGTATACAAATCGAAGAAATGAACAGCGATCGCATTTTAGTCCGATAAAATTTGAATGGAGATTAGACCTCTTTTGCGATTCACACTCATGATTCTGTTTTATCGAAGGAAACCTTCAAGTACTCGTAGGGACCGAACGGTTTGTCCTACAGAGCTCCGGGTGGTCTCAAAAAATTTTAAAAATTCAATACTATTTAAAATTGGTGAAAAAACGATACCTTTATTTCGAGAGTTTTCGAGCTAGGGCACTCTTGAAAATTTCAACCCTTAATTTTCACCCCTTAGAAGTGACCTACATCAACCAAAAGCTTCGCGGCACAACTAGACCCCAAACGGAGCCCATATACCAAATTTGAACCAAATCGGTCCAGTGTTGCTAAGAAAAGTGCCGCGTACGGCGGACGGACGGAAATTTTTTTTATTCGATTTTCGTATTCTACGTACCTTGAAACGTAAAACATCAAATTTTGAGGGGGTTTTAAAAATTTTTTTTTCTTGCTCGATTCCAAAGGCTTATTATTGAAAATAATAAACCAAAATTGTTGATAAAATCAACATCATGATTCGTGAAGACCGTTGTCGAACGGTTGATCTTTCCTTGAACGGTTGATCTTTCTTGTTCTTTTCCCGGATTTTTGTTTGAAGGCGCACACCCCATTGGGGTGTGCGCCTTCAAACAAAAATCCGGGAAAGAACACATGGATCATGTTCTTAGGAACCCTCTGATTCAGAAAAGCCAGAGAAAACAACCTACAATGTTTTCTAGAATTAGGGATTGCATTCAGAAAATTCGGCAGTTAAACCTTCCCGCCCAACCGATAATCTCGTCATCAAGAAAGAGTCGGGGAGTTGGAGATGGTCAAACGACCGCTAGGAGCGGTAAAAGCACGCACCAGCCAGTGTGGGATTTGGTGTTTTGAAGTTGGTCCGATTGTCACACCAACGATGATTCAAGATTCCCGTTACCAGTGTTCACATTTTGTGTTCATTCATTCTTGACTTTGTGTGGTTTCTCCTTCAATCTACATTATATTGGACAGTCGAAAGAAAGTGGAAGATGGTTTTTCACAAGGAACTAGTGTTTGCGTTTAAAATAAGGCGCCCGAACTTCATGTTTTTCCGTTGGGAGCGCTGACATCTCTACCAGCCTTCCCTTAAAATCAGTCTGTTCTTGTCTCCTGCCATCAGCGCAACCACCTCTTTAAAATCGTTTTTCTTAAAAGTATTTTTCACCTATCTTTGGTTTAATGCTCTTCAGTGCATTATTCACACTCAATTTCAAACATACTCGTAGTAGTGTTATTCCCTCAAAAATACAATTAAAGCCTACCCTCTGCTGCCTCCTTGGTCCGATTCCTGCCTCCGAAGTTTCGTCGCCTTCATCTTCAGTACCACCAAACCTAGGGGCCCCTAAGGTAAAGCTGCGCAGCACCAAAGGTATGTCTCAGGAATTTTAAAATTCGAAATTCCCGTCTTCACTATTAGAATTGACATTTCCCACTTTTTCCTTTTTTTCATCTCTGAACCGTCCTATTGTTCTGTCCGCTAATAAAATTGCTACAATTTCTATGGTCCTTCGTTGCCAAATTCGTAAATTTTGGTGAAATTTACTTTAATTCAAGGTGGTTTTATTTCACGTGAAAACGTGGCTCAATTCCTTTATTCTTGTAGGTACTTTATCTGTTTCAAGTATTCACAAGAGCTCTCTTCTTTCCAACTCCATTGTACTGAAATAATTCTTGACCCCTTGACCATAAACATCTGGCCACAGGTGTCAACTCAACAGGTCCCGTACCTGAAACTCTCTTATCTCCCCGTACAATCTGCTTCAAAAGGGTCCCAAGTCACCTGAATAACATTCAACTACTCTCAGTTTACCGTTCTGCATCGAGTTCGTGCGATAACGCAGTTATCCGTACTGAATTTTATCGGTCCTTGTTAGTAAACTTTCCGGCTACCGTAATCATTACCTATAGTTGGTTTTTTAAGTAATTTTAGTGATCTTTAAATAAGAATATTATTAAATATTTTAGTAAGTAATTTTAATTCAAATAAGTAATAGAAATGACTGGGGCCGATTCCGAAAAACTCTCCTCAACCGCTAGTGGCCGTGACAAATTCATTCAGCGTATGAAGAAAGCCTACGACATGGCAAAGACAATCAATAACGCGCTCAAATCGGACGAAACACCCATGTTTATTGAGAATGCAGAGTTATTTCTTGCCAGAATGGGTTCCATAGACTCAGTGTTTTCTTCGTTTGAACGATTGAACGCCGATATCGACGCCTTGAATGAACGTGTGGATCCTTCCAACAGGGTTGAAACCTTACAAATTGCTGCTAGTTTTGATGAAGCGTATTACTTTTCCAAGTGTGTTGAACGTAAGCTGTACAAATTGCCGGAGTATCAACCGATCGACACTCGTAAGTCATTACCATCTACTACTTCTTGTGAACAACCGTTACTTGTTAAGTTGCCCAAGATTTCTCTAAAATCTTTCAATGGTGACATTTCTTTGTGGCCTACGTTCTACAACATGTTTGTGTCACTCATTCATACCAATAACAGCCTATCCAACAGCGATAAACTTCATTATTTAGTCGATTCACTATCAGGTGAACCACTCTCTCTTATTGAAACTCAAACGCTCACGCCTGATCATTATCCTGTTGTTTGGAATATGCTATTGAAACGCTATAATTCTAAGCGCATTCTAGCCGCTCATTATTTGGATACCATGCTGAACTTTCGTACAATTTCTGATGCACAATATAATAATGTATCAAATCATTTGGGCACATTTAATACTAATTTCAACGCTCTGTTAGCACTTAAAATACCTAAACTTGAAGATTTCATTTTACTTCACATTGCGGCGAGAGGACTTGATCCGTCTACTCGGAAGTCCTTTGAATTGAAATATTCTGATAAGGAAATACCCTCTTTTAGTGACCTCATCGGATATGTCGAGCAACTGTGCAAGATCCAGGAGTTGACCAAAGGGATCTCCGGATCAGGGAAGTCCACCATGAAATCTAATTATTCTTCAAGTAAATCTTCCAGTTCATCAAGTAAGCCCCAATCATCTTTACTGAATTCTGTTGTGTCTTCTAAATGTGTGGTATGCGCTAAGGAATGCCCTAAAATTCGTGAGTGTCCCAAATTCAAGGGACTCACTCCTGTTGATCGCTATGAATTGATGAAACGTTTAAATCGTTGTCGAAATTGCTTAGGTAATCACTTTACTTCCGTTTGCAAATCTTCTAGTAGGTGCTCTAAATGCACTTTGAAGCATCATTCGGATTTACATTTTGGTAATGAGTCTAAAGCACTTCAAGCCAATTCTGCAACCTCTAGTACGCATGTCGTCAGTAACAGCGTTATTTCATGTAATAATAGTTCTTCGGATGCACTGACTTGTTATGTGCCTCAAATTGCTGATTCTACTATCATGCTGGGTACGGCTGTGGTTTCTATGCTTGATGCTCATGGCCAGCCAAAACCTGTTCGCATCCTTATTGATCTCGGATCTCAGGTTTGTCTAATGACGAAAAAATGTTCTGAAACTCTGGGGCTCAAGGTTCAAAAATCCTCTCGGAACATGACTGCTGTAGGTGGTTCTCCTATACGCCACAGTAATGGTCTGGTATCCTGTGTAATAACTCCTAGCAATAGCAGTATTCCTAAGCTAGAAACACAAGCATTTGTTATTAATAAAATCACTGGTGATCAACCTCAAACACCACTCGATCATACTATACGTAAGCGTTTCCATAATCTTCTTCTGGCTGACCCCAACTTTGATCAGCCTGGGGAAATTGATTTTCTCATGGGTGCAGAGCTTATCCACTCATTTTAAATTATACCCATAATCTCATTGTCGGCGAACCATCTGCAATTTCGACCATATTCGGATGGGTTCTCGTTGGCAAGGCGCCTGTGACGTCATCTGCATCTTTATCGCTTCTCGCTTCATCGTCTTTTTCTGTAAATCATTGCTGTGTTGCCCTCGACTCTTCACTTAAAAAATTTTGGGAGATAGAAGAAACTTCTATTCATCACCCTTCTAATCCTGAGGACGATGCTTGTGAAGCTCTCTTTCAGGAATCTCATTATCGTCAATCTTCTGGACGCTTCGTTGTACGTTTACCATTTAAAAACTCATTTTCAACACTTCCAAATAACAGAGAAGTCGCACTTAAGCGTTTTTTATCTTTGGAATCTCGTTTGTCGCGTCAGCCGACTGCCCGAAATGAGTATATAAATTTTATGGAGGAGTACAAGGCCCTTGGACATATGTCTATTGCTCATGATACATTTTCTTACATAATACCTCATCATATTGTATGTAAACATGACAGCGTTACCACTAAGTTAAGGGTTGTATTCGACGCTTCTGCCTCCTGCGGACCAGACAACGTTTCTCTCAACTCATCGCTCCTCAACGGTCCAAAGCTACAGAAGGACATCTGGCAAATCATTTGTTCATTCCGCCTTTTTCCTATCGTCTTGTGCGCCGATCTGCGTATGATGTATCGACAAATTTTAGTTGATCCTCGTGATCGAGTTTTCCAACGAATATTTTACCGTTCTTCTTGTACATCAGATGTTGAAGAATATGTTCTGAATACAGTTACTTATGGAGTAGGCCCTTCCGCCTTTCTAGCTCAACGCTGTCTCATTCAACTTGTCCATGATGATGGAGCAGCATTTCCTCTTGCTTCCAAAGCTATTTTGGAGCAAACCTTCGTTGATGACATCACTACTGGAGCTTACGATCTCGATTCAGCTCTTCGTCTGCAAAAAGAGTTGAACTCATTGTTGGCTTTAGGGGGTTTTACTCTACACAAGTGGTCTAGTAATCACCCTGCTCTCCTAGAATCTGTTCCTATCGATCATGTTACTCTACCACTTAATTTTCTAATGATGATGATCGAACTTTGAAGATACTTGGCATCAAATATGATCCAAGATATGACACGTTCTCTTACCATATAGCTCCCAATCATATTAGAATAACTAAGAGAGGTGTACTTTCCGAGATAGCAAAAATTTACGATCCACTAGGGTGGTTAACCCCAGTGATTTTTTTCGCTAAATATATTATGCAGCTTATATGGATGAAAGGATTACAGTGGGATGACTTACTTCCTCCCGATCTCACCTGCGAGTGGAATAACTTCACCTGTGGTCTTCCTGCGCTCAGTGCTATCCGCATTCCTCGCTATATTCCTGCTGAAACCTCTGAAAGAGTCTACATCCTCGGTTATTGTGATGCGAGTGAGAAAGGCTATGCTTGCGTGGTCTACGCTGTTATTAAAAATAAGGAAGATCATAGCCTTCACCTCATTCAGGCTAAGAGTAAGATCGCCCCCCTAAAGACCTTAAGTTTGCCACGGTTAGAACTTTCAGGAGCTTTATTATTATCTAAATTGATTGGTGATCTGAAACCTTATATAGAATCACTTCGTGCAGAATCCATAAATTTATTTACTGATTCTACCATAACTTTATCGTGGATCAGAACGCCTCCCTATAAATTAAAAACGTATGTTGCAAATAGGGTGGTTGAAATCTTGAATACCACCACTCCTAGTCAATGGCATCACGTGAAATCCGAATTTAATCCCGCAGATCCTGCTTCCCGCGGTCTGTTGGGTCCTGACCTTGTTCAATGTAATTTATGGTGGAACGGACCTCCTGATTTCCTCGTCAAGGAGCACATCCATTTTTTGTCGTCTCCTGAGATTCATGAATCAGTGGAATACCTTCATGAATTCAAGCCTCACACTTCTCACCTCACATCCTTGTTGGCTGTGCCATATCTTATTTCTATTTTAGAGAAGTACTCTAATTACAATAAAGCTATGCGAGTATTTTCTTATGTTTTGCGCTTTATTCACAACCGCTTATGTAAACGAGCACATCGTCATGTTGGCAGTTTAGTTCCTTCGGAGTTGAAACAAGGGTTTCTACTCATGATCCGAATTACCCAGTATCATCACTTTTCTACTGACATAAAACTTTTGAAAAAGGGCGAACCTGTTTCAACCAAGTTACGTTCTCTCACTCCTTTCTTGGATGAAAATGGATTGATTCGAGTCAGAGGCAGGATTGAAAATTCCAATGCGTCATATGATTCTAAGCATCCTTATCTAATCCCTCATGGATCTCATTTAGCCAAACTCATCTGTGATCATTTCCACATACTCACTCTTCATGGTGGACATCGTTTGATATCGTCTCTTCTTCAACGCCGCTTCTGGATCCCCGCGCTGCGCCGCCTCATACGCTGCAGGATATTCCGATGTTCGACGTGCTACCTTCCCAAGGCACCTGGGGTGACTCCATTGATGGGAGATTTACCTGCTTCTCGCTTCTCAGCCGTTCGAGCTTTTCGCAGCGTAGCATTGGATTATGCTGGATTCTTCATCATCCGAGAGAGTTTACGCCGCAATGCACCCCGCTCCAAAGGGTACATGGTAGTCATAGTTTGCCTCTCTACCAAGGCTGTGCATTTGGATTTCGCTCCTGACCTATCAACTCCTGCCTTTTTGCGCGCTCTTGACCGCTTCGTGGCTAGGCGAGGACTTTGCAATGAGATTTTCAGTGACAACGGTACAAATCTAGTTGGAGCCTCTCGTCACTTGAAGGAAGTTTTCGAACTTCTCGCCTCTTCTCAAGACGTAGTGAACGATCATCTTGCTTCTCAGGCCATCGTTTGGAATTTTTCGCCTCCGGCGGGTCCCCACTTCAATGGGATTTCTGAGGCAGCGGTCAAAACGGCAAAACATCACATTTCCAAAGTTGTAGGTAAACAGATCATGACCTTCGAAGAAATGACCACAGTTTTATGTCGCATCGAGGCCATTCTCAATAGCAGACCCCTCGGTACCTTCTCAGCTGACGCCCACGAAGATTCAGATTTTTTGACTCCGGGCATTTTCTTGTAGGAGCTCCCCTTCTGGCACCACCAGAGGAAAATATTCATGACGTGGCTGTCAGTCGTTTGAATCGTCACCAGCTGATTCGCCACTCCGTCCAAAATTTCTGGAGACGTTGGAAACTCGAATATTTACCCACCTTGATTCCCCGCGCAAAATGGACTGAACTTCAAGAAAACCTCTCTGTTGGCGACGTAGTATACCTTCGCAACGTTCAAGCTCCGCCGCTGCAATGGCCTATCGGTCGTATTCTCGCCATATATCCGGGAAAGGATGGAATTGTGAGAGTGGCCAAGATACGTACCACTATGGGCGAATATGTGCGTCCGGTTCACAATCTCATACCCCTGCCTCCGGCCTATTGAAGTCATTTCTATTACATTAACTTCATTTATTTTATTTTATTTATTTTTTCTTTCTCAAGTATTGAAAGGTTAATAATATATTAATTTTTTGTTTATATCGCATTTTTTGAAGATTCTTAGTCAGTTTCTTGATGAGTGTTGAAAGATTATCAACATGTTTAATTATAGTATTGAATTACATTCTTATTGGAAGATCACCCTTTATCTTTACATTTAGTTGTTAAATTTCCTTTGAAATTTCACGGGGGCCGGTTTGTTTGCGTTTAAAATAAGGCGCCCGAACTTCATGTTTTTCCGTTGGGAGCGCTGACATCTCTACCAGCCTTCCCTTAAAATCAGTCTGTTCTTGTCTCCTGCCATCAGCGCAACCACCTCTTTAAAATCGTTTTTCTTAAAAGTATTTTTCACCTATCTTTGGTTTAATGCTCTTCAGTGCATTATTCACACTCAATTTCAAACATACTCGTAGTAGTGTTATTCCCTCAAAAATACAATTAAAGCCTACCCTCTGCTGCCTCCTTGGTCCGATTCCTGCCTCCGAAGTTTCGTCGCCTTCATCTTCAGTACCACCAAACCTAGGGGCCCCTAAGGTAAAGCTGCGCAGCACCAAAGGTATGTCTCAGGAATTTTAAAATTCGAAATTCCCGTCTTCACTATTAGAATTGACATTTCCCACTTTTTCCTTTTTTTCATCTCTGAACCGTCCTATTGTTCTGTCCGCTAATAAAATTGCTACAACTAGTGAGAACGTACCGTTTATCGATGTAGAGATGTTACACGAGTTCTACATGGACAACCCGGATTTTAGAACGAGTGAATCGAGTGGAGAAAAAACAGAAGGTAAGTTTTGAATTTAAACCACCATCAAGTTTGCTTGCTATTATATTGACGAACAATTATTGTTCGTATTAACTAAATTTCGATGACACGATGGTCAGTAACACCATCATAATGGTAGTTTTTGACATTTTATGTCTTTACTATGGCACATAAATGAAAAATCGTCACATTACGCGTTACGCGGAAATTTCGGATGATTTTCACGTACAACCAATCGTTCTTAGGGAAAACTAACTTCCTCATTTTCCAACCCACAAAAATCGTTCACCACTCATTGGAAAGCTCTCAATTTATTAAACATGGTTCATGGTCCCTAATATGAATGTAGGAACGGAAATGTACTGTATGCATGTACGGAATGTACTGAATGTACCTGTACGGAAAGCTGAATTATGCAAAGACATAAAATGTCTCTCGTGGTTGCGTACTTGTACGAAAGCTGTATCCACCGTTTGTTTATACAGGGTGTAAACGTTAAGGGAGCACCATCGGCTAGGGATCGATTTTACAACTTATCTCCAATAAAAAATGTCTCGTTGCAATTTTTGTTTGAGGCTTTTTTCGTGTTTTCTACCTTGTTCACTATAACGGTCATAGCTCCGTTAATTGATTAAATAAATTCAAATTTGATTATACCTTTAGAAAGAACATTAAATTTCCTGTCACAATAGTACAAGTCAATTTGGTAAAGAGATTTAAATGTAAAAAAATAAGCCCAAAGGCAAAAATGAGTAAGTTATTGAAAATGTTTGGTTTTTTCAATCGTTTGCTAGCCCAACTTTTAGGACTGCTGCAGGCAAAAAACGTGCATTCAGCTGGGCTAGCAAACGATAGAAAAAACTGAAAATTTTCAATAATTTACAAATTTTTGTCTTTGGTCTTATTTTTTTACATGTCAATTTATACCTCTTTACAGAAAATTGAACTTGTACTATTATGACAGGAAATTTAATGCTCTTTCCAATGGTATAATCAAATTTGAATTTACTTAATCAATGGGGGTGCGCCTTGATTTTTTTTTTTAGATTTTTAATCGAAAGTAGACTACATCCTGAGAATTTTGGCACCAACCGCGACCTTCAAGCATGTGTAAATCTTTTCCTATGAATTTTTAAAGTTTCGACCGTTTATGACGTCACGCGTCCCTCTCGCCTGGGCGGGACCCCCAGCCCACTGTGACGTCATAAACGGTCGAAACTTTAAAAATTCATAAGAAAAGATTTACACACGCTAGAAGGTCGCGGTTGGTGCCAAAATTCTCAGAATGAGGTCTACCTTAGATTAAAAATAACAATAAACAGCTTTTCCGACCCAGGCGCACACCCTATTAATGGAACTATGACAGTTTTAGTGAACAAGGCGAACACGAAAAAAATCTTAAAAGTGAAATAACTCAAAAGCGAAGCCTCTAGGAAAAAAAACCTAAGAGACAATTTTAGTTAGAAATTAGTTGTAAAATCGATCCTTAGTCGATGGTGCGCTCTTAACGTTTACACCCTGTATATGATGAAACTGTCAAATTAAAAATAAATCTTCCTGAAATAAATAGAAACACTGAGCCGTGGTTATCTTTTGGATCTATTTGGCCAAGTAAGCTGATAAAAATATCTGTGTAGAGGACCACACCACTCCAACATTCCCATGTTGCATGTTGGGATTGGAGCTAAAAGTAATGTGAAACTTTGTTATTAAACTATTCATAGCACAAGGCACGCCTTTTCTTTAACCTACATCAGTGTACTTGAAGTGAATCTATTTGATCTATTGCAGAGCGATGAGACTATGCAGGCGAAGCTGTAGGCTATGTCATGCTTCGCTGTGAGGGTGCAAGATGCATTGTAAAGGCGAAAGTGACCCTGAACACCATGTTCTATCTGAAGCGTATGATGTAGAAGTGATCGTCAATGAAACTTCCTGTGCAATAATCAGTTGCAAGTGTTTTGATTGAGCCGCCTCTGAGGGTAAGTAATATTACTTAGTTTTATCCGACAAAATGCAATGGGCGCCTGACTTTTTTAGATGTTTAATCGAAAGTAGACTATAGCCTGAGAATTTTGGCACCAACCGCGACCTTCTAGCGTGAGTAGATCTGTTTCTATGATTTTTCAATGTTTCGACCGTTTATGACGTCACGCGCCCCACTCGCTTGGGCGGGACCCCCCAGCCAACTGTGACGTCATAAACGGTCGAAACTTTAAAAATTCATAGGAAAAGATTTACACACGCTAGAAGGTCGCAGTTGGTCCCAAAATCCTCAGAATGAGGTCTTCCTTAGATTAAAAATAGGTAACAATAAACAGTTTTTCCTACCCAGGTGCACACCCTATTTGTAAGGAAAATGGCGTTGTCGATATTCGTTGGTCTCAAACGCGTATCCCCCCCTTTTAAACCTTTAAACCTTTTAAATGAGAGGAGAAAGAAAACTGGGGTTGTTCACGACCGTTGTGATGTCCTAAGTTCTGTAAGCGTTAAAATCATAGAACAACAGCGTCCTTCCTTGTGACAGTAGATTCTGTACCAGTTTGGCTCAAACTCATATTATAATACCATCACTAATTGCTTTTTACTTTCAAACTGCTGCAATAAATTAGTACACAACTTTCGATTGAGCATCCATTTGCAAAGACTACAACGACCTTCGTTTGAAGTCATAATCGCTTTCAGAATAAATCAGCAGGCACCATTGGATGAAATCCAACCATTAATTTATTAATATCGAAATGACTGGGTGGTTTATAAAAACTAAACGATAGGCCATGGTGATGATAAATAATACATTTTTATTCTTTATCTATGGAAAGTCAAATAGGTACCTAATTCCAAAACTCTTAATAATATCAAAAATGTCGAGGAAAAAAAATCTAGGTGATGTTTTATAATTTTTAGGGAATTGAGGACATTTTGAAAAATTCCCTAGTTTTCCGTTCTCTCGAATCTGAAATTTTTTAGATCATTACAAAATTACAAAAATAAACAATGCTGTAAACCTCATCAAAATCTTCTGGTTAGGTATATTGTGAAAACTGTTGAGGCTGTTTTGTTTTGTAACCTGTTGGCTAGATAGGTTGGGATGAACAATAATGGAGGTCGGTTTTTTTTTTCTTCAACTTATTGGTCTTCAATAGTACCTCATCGTATCCTTGACAAAAAATAGTGAATTTTGGGGTTCCTAACTCATGAACGCAGTAGGTATTTACAAATTTATCAGCTCTTGACGTTCATCAACTGATAAACAGAGTAAACAATTTTAATGGGATTTGTTTTTTACTATTTTGTTTTAGTATTTTTCTAGTACTATGATCACTAACGTATTTATTACATAGATTTTCATTTTGAATTTTCCAGGTGGATGTAAACACAGTCTAGCACTGTTGTCGTTCCTCGTGCAGAAAAGCTGTGCTCCTTCAGTGACTCAGACAGAATTTGTATATATATATATTGTTGTGTATATATATATTTGTAATATATGATTGTAAAATGTATTGACTTTATTTCTAATTAAAAGTTTTTATAAGTAGCAAATACTAACTTTTGATCACATGATTTACTACCTTGGATTCGTTTTCTACGAACTTTTTCTTAATTGTAGCATGTGAATGGCCTCTTGTAGATATCTACCTACAGATGTCATGTACGCTAGGAAGAGTTAAGTTTAGTTGTTGAAGAAGTTTTTTCAAGTTTTTCACTTAGGTCTGCTAATGCATTGGGGTCTTTTGTATACTCCTTACTACCTGTGGTAGATATTAACGGTTTTCAGGTACATACGTATGCATTGGGTCCTTTTGTGTAATCCTTACTATTTGAGGTAAAAATTAACGGTTTCGTTCCATCACTGACAATGGTCTTGTATAGTGGGACTGTTAGTTCAACACTCGGGTCAGTTTTATAGATAAGCTTTCCAAATGATCTACTAATGCCATACAGTTGAATGAAATAGGTAGTTGTTGGTCACACGATGAATAGGCGTGTTGTTATTCGTTTCTTCAAGTCTCCAGTATTGGGTATGTTGGCATTAGGTCAACAATCAGGTCAGTTTTTTAGATAAGCCTTCCAAATTATCCATTAATTGCACATCACAAAGTAATCTGAAGAATGTGGCTGTTAGTCACACAATGCAAGGTGTAGATATAGTATCTACCAAGTAGGTTTGTAGGTATGTAAGTAGTTGATTCTAACTGTGACGCATATTGAGAAGTTCCTCCCCTACCTTTTCAGTTTAATTCTAGAAATCGCAATTGGGGAATCACTTGAGGAATAGAGTGGGAGTCACCATGAAGGATATGTGAGAGGGGTGCTTGTTCGTTGGAGTTGAGATGCCTACTAATTGATCCACAATAGTTCTATATTTCTCCTTATTGATTCCGATAATTATGTTGTTCAACTACCTACTTTTAATTATTAGTTCCCTAATGCACCTATTATCGTCTGGATTAACACGTACCTAAACAGGGTGTCTACAGTCAAGATGGGCATAACTTCGGGGTTCAATTTTACACAATATTTCCAACAAAAAATGTCTTTATTGAGTAGAAATGTGTTACTTTATGCTCACTACCATATCTACGAAATTGAATAAACGTTTACTTCAAATGTCAATATAATAAATTATGCAAAAGTCAGTACATGTGCCTGTAGCACTCACGATACAGAGATAACAGGTAACAAGAGACTGGTAACTCATGTTCATAGGCGATTACAAATTAGATTCGTTGTCACATTTCATTTCTATGGCTGCAGCCACGACAATGCAGTGGTCAACAAGCCGAACCAGTTGCCTATCAATCCTTGCATGGGGCCCAAGAAAATGGAATTCCCTTATCGTGATATAAGGCGTTCTATGTGAATTCGAGTAGCGGCTATGCGTCTTCGAAGTGATTCTGAAAAACCATAAAACTCGTGTTAATATAATAATTATCTTTAATTATTTTTTAAATCTTACAAAAAAAAGGTTCCTAATGGTTTACTTTTGGCTGGATTCGATCAATTATTTGCTCATTGGAATGAGTAGCCTACATTGCTTGGAATCTCAAATTATTGTACATCAACTTGTCATATTAGTTTCACACACCTTAGAATTGAGAACACGAGAAAGAAACCACAATCTTCAATCCACTCATCTCATTTCAGTTCAGGCCGCTGTTGTATCGTTGCTATAGTTATGACATTATTATACCAATACCAGGTCTCCCCCCGAATCCTGTTTTCTCTTCAACATTTCTCTCAAACACCAGCTGCGGCAATGAGCTTTGTCTTGTCACCATGGAGTAGGTGATTAAGGTATGATTCAAAATATTGCTGTAGGGGACTAGTAATTTTAAGTTATGGGAATTAAAAAACCTTGGTGAGGGCTTCTCAAGAAGGTGCAACCCAACATATATCCCACTGGTTAAACTAACCAAAAACGTAATGTTGAAATTGTTGCGAACAGCTCATTACTAAATGAACTTGGCCGAAACAACATAACCAAAAGACACATGAATGAATTAATTGCATACCATCAGTTGATTGGGAGACGTCTTTCATTTCGTCAGGATCAGTAGTACTAAAAAGAAGTTGTTTACGTCTCACATTGGAGGTTGAAGGCTGCTCTCTCTTACAACTTCTTCGGGTTTTTTGAAGTGATTCTGAAAAACCATAAAATCCGTGTTAATTGAATAATTATCTTCAATTATTTTTTTAATCTTAAGAAAAATGCAGCAAATTATTACACAATGGTTTATTATTTTTCTATACAGATCACTAGTCTGCAAAGAACACGGCTTTGCCACTGTTACAATCAACCAACATGAAGAAAAACATCGATCGCATTTTGGTCGACTAAAATTTGAACGGAGAATTTGAACGGAGGCCTCTTTTGCGATTCACACTCGTGTTTCTGATTTATCGTAAGTACAACCCTTAAGTTCTCGTAGGGAACGAACGGTTTGTCCTACAGGGCTCCGCGTGGTCTCTAAAAATTCAATAAAATCTTAAATTGATAGAAAACCAATACCTTTATATCAAATTTTTTTGAGTTAGGGCATTTTCAAAATTTCAACCCTTACAAGTGACCTACTTCAACCAAAAGCTTCGGGACACAACTAGACCCCAAATGGAGCCTACATACCAAATTTAATCAAAATCGGTCAATGCTAAGTGGGGAAAGTACGGCGGACGGACGGCCAAATTTTTATTCGATTTTTGGATTCTACGTACCTTGAAACGTAAACTAACAAATTTTGAGGGGGGGTTAAAATTTTTTCTCTTGGTCGACTCCAAAGGTTCTTAATGGTTTCCTATTGGCAGGCTTCAACCAATTATTGGCTCATTGGAATGAGTAGCCTACATTGCTTGGAATCTCAAATTATTGTACATCAACTTGTCATATTAGTTTCACACACTTAGAATTGAGAACACGAGAATAAATGACAATCCACTCACTCATCACTTCGATTTTCCTCTTTTCGGCTGAGTCACTGAGTTGCCTGGGCACAGCTATTCTCTTCCTGGGTGAACAAATGGGTAACTTCTTCTGGCTTCAGCTGCACTTTACATCCTACCATCTCGTAAAACTGCCAATTGGTAGAATCATTCTCAAGCTAGAAACAAAAAAAAATAATCATAATAATAATAAATAAATGATTGAATAAAACAAGGTTTTGAGACATACCTATCGTTACAATAACTGATTTTTGACATATAGGAACATAACGATGAGTACTTAGTTACTGTCCAGGCTAAATGATTTGTATAAAACACATTAATAGTACTCATAAACATTATAATAATTATTGATGTTAGGTTTACTGGTCTAATGGTTCTGAGAATAAAGGAGCCCAAATAAAAGCTCAGTTAACACTGTAAATTTTGTCAGCATAAAAATGTACCTACTACCAACCAAATGAAATCTATATCGACAATATTCTAAAGCACCACAAGGACGTCGATATACATGTACCTAAACAATATCATAAATATAACCGAACTGAACAAGAGTAATGAGGAAAGTGATAACCCCTTTTCCCCCAACACTAGCGGTCACACATGTACACACGTCATGATTAACTAGACGGTTCACCAGTTCATTTATTACTGTAACTGAATTTGGTTAAATTGAAGAAACAGTGCAGTCCTAGTAGGTTTAGGAACGTGAACAACGATTGAAAGGAAAAAATTTTTGACGAACAAAATGTGTAACGAAGTTTTGTTACAACTACCGTAGGCACTTACTTACCCACGTACTGCATTGAGACCTCGGGGGAATCAACACCAATCAATGCCACATTTATTAGATAGAATACACTTCAATAAAGTAAATTGTAAATAACATTAGGTACTCACGTCAAAATGAAGTTCACAGCAGTATAAATGAGAAGATACCAATTTTGTGATCGATGCTGCATCGAACCAACTGTCTTCGAACTTTTTGATGGGGCACTGAAAGCATTACTAATTCCGCATCGGACGAACCACTACAACCCGGAATGAAACACTTCTTTACTTTATCACTTCCGTAAATTTTCTTTTCGCTGCTCATAGTAAAATATTTGAGAGAAGTGAAACAACTTGTTTGAAACAAATACGAAAACGGAGCAATATGATCGGTTGAGGGGGGGGGGGGGGGGGTGAAGGGAAGCCTTCCTCGCGGTTATGACGGGGGAGAAATGGGTGGGCGTACGGTAATTGACGGGAATTTTTGGTTGAGATGGATTTTCGCGATGTTGGCTATCGCGCGACAGCCAGCCAATCACATTCCCGACCGATTTTGCCGTGGCGTTTCCCGGGTTTTATGAACTGATAATTTTCTTTACCCCCTGTAATTTTTTGGGGGCTCTATTTTTGTGTAGGAACCAAATTTTGTTTCTTTTCAAGGCATTTTCTTTGAGAAAAAAAAATAAAAAAAATAGGGGCGCACACCCCATTGGGCGGATTTAGTCAAAGGTTTGAGGCAATTTTGAACCTGGATACTCAGAAAACAAGGTAGAAAGAGCGATACCCAGTGATAAAAAGAGCGATACCCAGTGATAGAAAGAGCAATACCCAGTGATAGAAAGAGCGATACCCAGTGATAGAAAGAGCGATACCCAGTGATAGAAAGAGCAATACCCAGTGATAGAAAGAGCGAAACCCAGTGAAAGGAAGAGCGATACCCAGTGATAGAAAGAGCGATACCCAGTGATAGAAAGAACGATACCCAGTGATAGGAAGAGCGATACCCAGTGATAGAAAGAGAGCGATACACAGTGATAGAAAGAGCGATACCCAGTGATAAAAAGAGCGATACCCAGTGATAGAAAGAGCGATACCCAGTGATAGAAAGAGCGATACCCAGTGATAGAAAGAGCGATACCCAGTGATAGGAAGAGCGATACCCCGTGATAGAAAGAGCGATACCCAGTGATAGATAGAGAGCGATACCCAGTGATAGAAAGAGCAATATCCAGTGATAGAAAGAGCGATACCCAGTGATAGAAAGAGCGATACCCAGTGATAGGAAGAGCGATACCCAGTGATAGAAAGAGCGATACCCAGTGATAGAAAGAGAGCGATACCCAGTGATAGAAAGAGCGATAGCCAGTGATAGAAAGAGCGATACCCAGTGATAGAAAGAGCGATAGCCAGTGATAGAAAGAGCGATACCCAGTGATAGAAAGAGCGATACCCAGTGATAGGAAGAGCGATACCCAGTGATAGAAAGAGAGCGATACCCAGTGATAGAAAGAGCGATACCCAGTGATAGGAAGAGCGATACCCAGTGATAGAAAGAGCGATACCCAGTGATAGAAAGAGAGCGATACACAGTGATAGAAAGAGCGATACCCAGTGATAGAAAGAGCGATACCCAGTGATAGAAAGAGCGATACCCAGTGATAGAAAGAGCGATACCCAGTGATAGGAAGAGCGATACCCAGTGATAGAAAGAGCGATACCCAGTGATAGAAAGAGAGCGATACCCAGTGATAGAAAGAGCGATAGCCAGTGATAGAAAGAGAGCGATACCCAGTGATAGAAAGAGCGATAGCCAGTGATAGAAAGAGCGATACCCAGTGATAGAAAGAGCGATAGCCAGTGATAGAAAGAGCGATACCCAGTGATAGAAAGAGTGATACCCAGTGATAGGAAGAGCGATACCCAGTGATAGAAAGAGAGCGATACCCAGTGATAGAAAGAGCGATAGCCAGTGATAGAAAGAGCGATACCCAGTGATAGGAAGAGCGATACCCAGTGATAGGAAGAGCGATACCCAGTGATAGAAAGAGCGATACCCAGTGATAGAAAGAGCGATACCCAGTGATAGGAAGAGCGATACCCAGTGATAGAAAGAGCGATACCCAGTGATAGAAAGAGAGCGATACCCAGTGATAGAAAGAGCGATACCCAGTGATAGAAAGAGAGCGATACCCAGTGATAGAAAGAGCGATAGCCAGTGATAGAAAGAGCGATACCCAGTGATAGAAAGAGCGATACCCAGTGATAGAAAGAGCGATACCCAGTGATAGAAAGAGCGATAGCCAGTGATAGAAAGAGCGATACCCAGTGATAGAAAGAGCGATACCCAGTGATAGGAAGAGCGATACCCAGTGATAGAAAGAGCGATAGCCAGTGATAGAAAGAGCGATTCGTATCCATCTAGATAATACATTTTGAGGATTTTGTCAAAGGTTTGAGGCAATTTTGATCCTGGATACTCCAGAACCCAGGTAGAAAGAGCGATAGCCAGTGATAGAAAGAGCGATTCGTATCCATCTAGATAATACATTTTGAGGATTTTGTCAAAGGTTTGAGGCAATTTTGATCCTGGATACTCCAGAACCCAGGTAGAAAGAACGATAGCCAGTGATAGAAAGATCGATCAGTATCCATCTAGATAATAAATTGGGAGGTTTTGGTCAAAGGTTTGAGGGAATTTTGATCCTGGATACTCCAGAACCCAGGTAGAAAGAGCGATAGCCAGTGATAGAAAGAGCGATTCGTATCCATCTAGATAATACATTTTGAGGATTTTGTCAAAGGTTTGAGGCAATTTTGATCCTGGATACTCCAGAACCCAGGTAGAAAGAGCAATAGCCAGTGATAGAAAGATCGATCAATCTCCATCTAGATAATAAATTGGGAGGTTTTGGTCAAAGGTTTGAGGGAATTTTGATCCTGGATACTCCAGAACCCAGGTAGAAAGAGCGATAGCCAGTGATAGGAAGATCGATCAATCTCCATCTAGATAATAAATTGAGAGGTTTTGGTCAAAGGTTTGAGGGAATTTTGATCCTGGATACTCCAGAACCCAGGTAGAAAGAGCGATAGCCAGTGATAGAAAGAGCGATTCGTATCCATCTAGATAATACATTTTGAGGATTTTGTCAAAGGTTTGAGGCAGTTTTGATCCTGGATACTCCAGAACCCAGGTAGAAAGAGCGATAGCCAGTGATAGAAAGAGCGATTCGTATCCATCTAGATAATACATTTTGAGGATTTTGTCAAAGGTTTGAGGGAATTTTGATCCTGGATACTCCAGAACCCAGGTAGAAAGAGCGATAGCCAGTGATAGAAAGATCGATCAGTATCCATCTAGATAATAAATTGGGAGGTTTTGGTCAAAGGTTTGAGGGAATTTTGATCCTGGATACTCCAGAACCCAGGTAGAAAGAGCGATAGCCAGTGATAGAAAGAGCGATTCGTATCCATCTAGATAATACATTTTGAGGATTTTGTCAAAGGTTTGAGGGAATTTTGATCCTGGATACTCCAGAACCCAGGTAGAAAGAGCGATAGCCAGTGATAGAAAGATCGATCAGTATCCATCTAGATAATACATTTTGAGGATTTTGTCAAAGGTTTGAGGCAATTTTGATCCTGGATACTACAGAACCCAAGTAGGAAGAGCGATAGCCAGTGATAGAAAGATCGATCAGTATCCATCTAGATAATAAATTGGGAGGTTTTGGTCAAAGGTTTGAGGGAATTTTGATCCTGGATACTCCAGAACCCAGGTAGAAAGAGCGATAGCCAGTGATAGAAAGAGCGATTCGTATCCATCTAGATAATACATTTTGAGGATTTTGTCAAAGGTTTGAGGGAATTTTGATCCTGGATACTCCAGAACCCAGGTAGAAAGAGCGATAGCCAGTGATAGAAAGATCGATCAGTATCCATCTAGATAATACATTTTGAGGATTTTGTCAAAGGTTTGAGGCAATTTTGATCCTGGATACTACAGAACCCAAGTAGGAAGAGCGATAGCCAGTGATAGAAAGATCGATCAGTATCCATCTAGATAATAAATTGGGAGGTTTTGGTCAAAGGTTTGAGGGAATTTTGATCCTGGATACTCCAGAACCCAGGTAGAAAGAGCGATAGCCAGTGATAGAAAGAGCGATTCGTATCCATCTAGATAATACATTTTGAGGATTTTGTCAAAGGTTTGAGGGAATTTTGATCCTGGATACTCCAGAACCCAGGTAGAAAGAGCGATAGCCAGTGATAGAAAGATCGATCAGTATCCATCTAGATAATACATTTTGAGGATTTTGTCAAAGGTTTGAGGCAATTTTGATCCTGGATACTACAGAACCCAAGTAGGAAGAGCGATAGCCAGTGATAGAAAGATCGATCAGTATCCATCTAGATAATAAATTGGGAGGTTTTGGTCAAAGGTTTGAGGGAATTTTGATCCTGGATACTCCAGAACCCAGGTAGAAAGAGCGATAGCCAGTGATAGAAAGAGCGATTCGTATCCATCTAGATAATACATTTTGAGGATTTTGTCAAAGGTTTGAGGGAATTTTGATCCTGGATACTCCAGAACCCAGGTAGAAAGAGCGATAGCCAGTGATAGAAAGATCGATCAGTATCCATCTAGATAATACATTTTGAGGATTTTGTCAAAGGTTTGAGGCAATTTTGATCCTGGATACTACAGAACCCAAGTAGGAAGAGCGATAGCCAGTGATAGAAAGATCGATCAGTATCCATCTAGATAATAAATTGGGAGGTTTTGGTCAAAGGTTTGAGGCAATTTTGATCCTGGATACTCCAGAACCCTACACATTCTGGTTGCTATACGTACATATAGGGGCGATGCTTGCTCTGCTGCAGATGTTTATGAAGAATGATGTATAATCGGCTATGCCAAACATCGATAGTGTTAGATCGATATTGATGGATCGATTCACCTCTGGAATCGACAGTTGTCTAGACGGCTCCGACCGGGATCTCTTTTACGCCTTATAATCCCTCACATAAATTGTACTCGATCCAATACAAGTATTTCGTACAGTGATTGTGTTTTACTTCAGTGAACCTACTTCACTTCAGTGGCGACGAGGATGGGATAATTTTCCCACACTCACTGTGCATTTGTTTTTGCTTCAATCAAGAACCGTGACGGTGAAGGCGGACGTCCCAACAAGCAGGGTTGATCAACACCCCCCGACGGAAAGTAACTGCAACTTGTCTCCTTTGCTCTGCGCTGCAAGGTAGCGGTATGACGACTTGAACTTTTTTTTTTCTCTCTCTCTCTCTTTCCTACAATTGTCTTAATTATGGTTCGCTCGTTCGAGTGTAGGAAGCAGTTTTGTTATCGAGCAGTCCGACCGCCATTTTACCCAACCGTTTTCGCTCGTCGAGTTATCAGTGTTATCACCGTTCTAGCATCCATACTCGGTCCGTCTGCTATCCACGAGCTAACTTTCTAGTTTGGATTTCCACCACGAAAGCGCTAATATCGTTAGACAGGACACAGTTCAAAATTTACAAGACAATTTACAAAGACCCATCTTATAATTCACTATGGCGGACGAACAACAAAATGGTAAGATGCCTACTCTTCCGAAGTTAAAAAAATTTTCCGTGGAATCTCTTACCGATTTTCTGACCAGATGTGAGGTGACCTATGATAAATATGAAATGCCCTCAAAAAACCGACTCCCCCTTGATTTTCTCACTGGTCTGGAGGATGGTGACTATGGCAGAGTACTCAAGGCCATTGCGCCCAAGACCTTGGCCACCATCGACCTTGAGGGGTTGAGGACAGCCATCGAGCATTTGGATGGTGCAAATGTGTCTAAAGATCGATGGGAATTTTTGGCCTACAAAAGACCAACCGGGATGCCCATGCGAGAGGCCTATAATCATCTGGTATACTTGTCCCAGCGCTGTGGTTGGACTGGAGTTGAAGCAGCAGAAGCCACACTTCGCCTCAAGTGTCTCCATCTTTCTGATGATCCCAGGGTCTTGGAAACTATGCTGGGTCTTCCTTCCACCTCCACTTCTGCTGATATGGTCAATGCTGGAACTATAGCAGAGTCACTTCATCTCACATCAGGGGTCATTACTGGATGTTCAGCCCCAGCAGCACCTGTTTCAGCTGTTAAAGCTCACATAAAACGCCAACCTCAACGTTCCAAACCTCAAAACCGTCAACCACTTCCTCATTGTGCTGGTTGTTTCTCTCAACATTCCCTCGATGAGTGCCCCTTCAGCACAGCTACCTGCAGGGCTTGTAACAAGGTGGGTCATCTGCAAGCAGTCTGCAGATCTCGGAAATCAGGTCAGGGAGGATCAAAGCAGTTTCACAAGAGAACTGGAGCAGCTGCTGTGGAGGAGGACAGTGTCTTGGTTCAGGAAGTTAGTTTAGTAAGTACTTCAGTTGATGTAACTAGTGATAAAACCCAAGATAATCCTTCTATGTGTCAGTTTTTGGTGCCCTTGGCCTCAGTGTCAAAATCAAGGAACACTGAGTGGTCTTCTAGTTATGACCCACTGATTGCGACCTGTCATTTTGGGGATCCTGCCAGAGGTGCCACTTTTCTCGTGGACAGTGGGGCCGCAGTTTCAATCATTGACCACTCAATCTTACCTACTTCTGTTTCGGTTTCATCTTTGCGTACGTATGGAGGCAAAGTAACAGCAGCAAATGGGAGCCAAATAGTCATACTAGGTATATGGGACACACCGCTGTTCCTAGACAAGAAAGTGGTTCAGGCGTCACTTTTGGTGGCTCAGACTTTACGACCTTACGCAATATTGGGTAGAGATACCTTGTCTCTTCTAAAACCAAATTGGCGGTCTCAACTCTTGGCCTCAGCCTCAGTTTCAGCCATATCACCATATTTACCAAATCTTTCTAGAGAGTTCCCCAAGGCTTTCAGTGCTGCAGATAACGATCTTCCAATCAAGGGGTTTTTGGTACACATTAACTTAAAAAAGGGTGCCACCCCTGTGTTTCAGCGCCCTTACCCTGTTCCACTGGCCCTTCATCCTCAAGTAGAAAGCCACATAGAACAACTTGTCAAATCTGGGATAATATACCCGGTAACTGAGACTGAGTGGGCTAGTCCCCTGGTGGCCGTACGGAAAAAGTCTGGGGATCTCAGGATCTGCGTCGATTTGAAACGGACTTTAAACCCTAACATAAAGTCTGATTTTTACCCTACACCACGCCCTGATGATATTTTTCACGCATTTCAAGGCTGTGCAGTCTTTACAAAAATTGACCTTTCAAATGCATATCTTCAATTAGAGGTCCATCCAAACAGTCGCCATCTATTGACTGTGAATACCTGTTCAGGTTTGTTCCGTTATAGACGCCTTGTTTTTGGCCTCTCCTCAGCCCCTGCTCTGTTTCAGTCTGTAATGGATCGCATTCTAACAGACATCCCAAGATGTAGGGCTTATCTGGATGACATACTCATAGGAGGTAGAGACCAGACAGAATGTGAGGCAAACGTGCGACAGGTTTTAAAACGACTTAACCATCACAATGTTAAAATTAACACAGGCAAGTCAGTGTGGTTCTCCCAGTCTGTCTCCTTTCTTGGGTTTGTCCTGTCCTCTGAGGGTCGTAAGCCAGATCCAGATAAGGTCAGCGCAATCAGAGATATGCCTGCCCCCCAGAACATTACCCAGCTCCGCTCTTTTCTTGGTCTCATCAATTTTTATAGGACTTTCCTTCCTAACCTAGCTCACAAGATGGAGCCGTTCCATTTCCTTCTTCGCAAGGGAAACCCATGGGTGTGGACAGAGGATTGTAATTCAAATTTTTTGTCCTTAAAGTCGTCGCTAGCTCAAGTAGCTACACTGACTCTTTATGACCCTTCGCAAGATATTATATTGTCCACAGATTCGAGTGAGTATGGGGTTGGTGCAACCCTCAGTCAGGTTGTTAAAGGTCAACTGCGTCCTCTTGCTTTTGAATCTGCTACCCTCACTCCAGCACAAAGGGGTTACAGTCAGCTCCACAAGGAGGCACTTGCCATCATTTATGGGTTAAAAAAGTTCCATAAATTCCTCCATGGTAGGCACTTTTTAATTGAATCTGACCACCAGCCCTTGAAATCAATCCTTTCACCAGATAAAAATATCCCAGCGCTTGCGGCGGCTCGCCTGGTTAGATGGGCGGAAATATTAGCTGCTTACGACTATGAATTGGTCTACCGTCCTGGATCCCAGATACCCCACGCTGACGCACTATCTCATCTACCTCGGTCACATTTTGCTCAGGTTCCCGAGGTCGCTTTCGTAGAGACATCCAGCCCACTCCTTGATTTGGAAACTGTGAGGGAGGAATCCAGCAGAGATCCTATTTTCCAGAGTTTACGTTCCTTGGTCGGTTCCCAGTGGGGGTCTAAACCAGCAGATGCTGAACTGGCTAGGTATTATGCAGCTCGGGACGAACTTGAGTGGGAAGACGGGGTCCTCAGACTAAATGGACGAATTGCTGTTCCAAGTAAGCTTCGTCCATCAATCCTCCAACTCCTCCATGTTGGGCATTTGGGTGTAAGTCGTATGCGAGAGTTAGCTAAACCAGTTGTATGGTGGCCAGGACTTGATTCTGATTTGACATCTTTGGGCTCTCAGTGTGAGGCATGTAATGTGCATAAACCTAGAAATCCTGATGCGCCAAACCGAGTCCTTCGCTCAGAAACATCTTATCCGTGGGAAAGGATGCATTTGGACATGTTTGAGCTGGAGCGGCGCACGTTCATTGTTGCAGTAGATGCCCACACAAATTGGATCCACTGTGAGATACTCGATACTACCACTGCAGCACGGGTTATAAATTTTCTGAAGAAATTATTTTCGACATTTGGCCTTCCTGGCACAATAGTTTCTGATAATGGTCCACCCTTCTCATCCAGTGAGTTCTGTTCTTTTCTTGTACATTGGTCCATTTCTCATCAACCAACAGCACCTTATAACCCACAGTCCAATGGCAGAGCAGAACGAGCAGTGCATACAGTCAAACAGGGATTGAGGAAAGCAGCCATGGACCTCCCAGGGTTATCCCTCCAAGATAGGTTAACCCATGTATTGGGTTCCATTCATGCAGCCCCATCCTCATCCACGGGGTTATCTCCCATGGAATGCATGTTTTCATACAAGCCAGCCACTCCTCTCACCAGATCTTTAGAGGACCGACCTTCAACAGCTGAACAGGGGGATGGTCATAAATTCCCAGTTGGATCCCCTGTCTGGGTCCTTGTTCGTCCGGATACCCGTCATCCCTTATGGTCTAAGGCAGTTGTTCTTGAGGTAAAATCTTCAGTAATGAGAGTAGTACGTGATCAGGAGGGGCAGGGGTTAAGACATCGAGTACATATTACACAGCTTCGTAAGCGTGTTTGTGATGGAACACAGGTACCCCTACCAGACACTTCTCTCCGACCACATCTTGTCATGCAAGATATCCCACCACCTTCATTGCCCCCGGAAATTGTGGATGGAACGGCTCCTCTTGGTAAGCCAATTCCGTCAGGTACACCACCAGAAGGTTCTGCTGGAGGTGAGCCCCGGCTGGTTGAGCTGGAGGTACCAATGCATGATGGGGAGCAATCGGTGGGAGGCAGAGCTAGATCAGGGCGGGAAGTTCGCCCACCAGGCTGGTTAAAAGATTTTGTTCGTTAGTAAAATAAAACTAAAAAAAATGAATAAATTAAATTATGAAAATAGAAACCCTCATTGGTGAGTTACGACATACTCATAACAGTGTTCTGGTTTCAGGGTTAACCAGGGGCACGTCAGCATTTGTGATTCCAGCAACATTTTGTTTTTTTTTCTCTTCTGTTATTGTGAGGCGTAATTAGATAAAGTACCTAAAGATAAAAATTGTTTCTATTCCGAATTAATTTGTTCAAAATGTTATTTTGTGGTATTCCAATTTTGTTTGACTTATCTTGTCCACTTACTGATACATATGTGTATTTTGCTGTGCACTGTTACTTGATTCTGTAGTATTAATTTGTCATGTTATATTTGAGGTTTAGATTGTAAGACCAGGTATACTAGTGGAAGAGTTCATGTTTTTATGATTATTATTGTGGTTTTTTGGGTTTGCTTAGGCTTGGTTGCTATTGTGTTTGTCAATTTGGGTGGGGGCGTGAAGAATGATGTATAATCGGCTATGCCAAACATCGATAGTGTTAGATCGATATTGATGGATCGATTCACCTCTGGAATCGACAGTTGTCTAGACGGCTCCGACCGGGATCTCTTTTACGCCTTATAATCCCTCACATAAATTGTACTCGATCCAATACAAGTATTTCGTACAGTGATTGTGTTTTACTTCAGTGAACCTACTTCACTTCAGTTTACTACTCACATTTTCCTCTTTGCGCCATCGCCATGTGTTACCGTTTTGGTTTATTATTTTCTATTATTTGGTTTCACTGTTTCCGGTTTTTAATTTTCAATTATTTTGGAATCGAGGACTATCAGACCATCAGACCTAGATCGTCAGAATCGAATCATGATACTGTACAATATACCATGTTACCGCGACTATTAACCATTGAAACGGAACGAAAATTGTTCAAAAAGCTCTAAAATACAAGATGCGAACGAAAATATTCATTAAGGAGGACCCACAATTTTTTCAGTAGTGAAGAACAAAAATCACAACCCTCACATTTACATAGGACCTACGTCGGCTGTTTGAGCTGTTCCACTCGAATAAATATTGAGTTTCTACTAGGATAAATGGATCCTCCTTCAAAAGTTCCCATACATGTACAAATGGTACCAACGTGTGGCCTTTTACAGCTGCCCGCATAAACTTTTACACAGTTCAATATTTGCTCATGATATTTGTTCTTTCTAAGTGGGCTCTTTGATACGAACTCGCTCGCTTTGATCCTTTTATAAAACTTCCAACTCTCTCCGACCCAGGTAGGAGCACTTCGCTTGGCGGACCGCACAACACCACAGTGCTATGGCTGCAGCTGTAGCAGTGACTCCTCGTATCCACCCACTCTATTTTCGATGCTAATGAAGCCAAATAATAATATGGAAATGCGTCACTATCGTACATCTAATAATTCGTTTTTGGTCCATCAATCCATCAAGTTTGGGTGTTGTATCAGTATCAAATTAAAATAGGATCTTGCTCACAAGTTAATTATATGAGAATCTTGCTTTTAATGGCAATTTCACTACATTCGTTCAACCTCAAGGAAGAGAAGTTGGAAATGGGAAGGTTGATGGTATCTATGAGGTGGCCAGGAAAAAAAGAATAGTGACGAAAGGGTGCAAACTATCAAAACATGAATGTCGGAGAGAAGGTGAAGGTCGCACGGGTGGCGAGCGTTTGAACGCCGCCGCCGCCCCCTCGCTCCCAGCCCGTGATCCCCCCCCCCCCCGCTCCCAGCCCGTGATCGCCCCCCCCCCCCCCTTCAGCCGTGATCCCCCCCTCGCCCCTGCTCCATATCGTAGAAACGCGAATCCGACGGCTATGATCAAGTCAGAAAAATTCCGCAAACGGATTCGTATTCTTAATTAGGTTCTGCAAGTGGCTATAAGGCCACTTTTTGAACATTTTCAAAATTTGAACAAACCTATAACCTTTCTAAACCAATTACCCGCAATTCTACGGTGATTCTGAAGAGAAATCCGTTTGCGGAATTAAAATATCTCGATCTGTTCTCAAATGAGAAGTAAACGAAATTTTCTTCATTTTGGTGCTGCCATCTCTTATCTCAGAATCTCACTAAAACCTCGTGACATTTAGCCTTAAGGGTTGGGCTTACGATAAATCAGAAACACGAGTGTGAATCAACTACAATTTCCTGTTTCTTCGAAATGAGAGTGAAGCGTATATTTCTTCCTAGTAAACTTGATTGTGAATGTAATAATTTGTAGCGTTTTGACACGGTACCACTTCCCTCTCAAACCAACAATCACTGAAGATGTCATCCAACTTGGGTTGAAAATGTAAAAGTAATAGTAATCGTTTCACTTTCACTTTTTGAATTTTCTAGTCCAGTTACACTGCATTCTACCTGCATGATTTCACGATCAACGCTGATTTCACTAATCGAGTGCTACAGATCTATGGGTGGTTCGATTCTGAGTGAGCTCATTCGATTATAATAAATATAGGAACTGGGCAAAATGACGCATACAAAGTACAAACGGAATTTTTTTAAATTCTATGTTTGGATTCTACTTACCTTGAAACGTAAACCATCAAACTTTGAGGGGGAGTAATTTTGTTTCCCTGGTTGTTCACAACATTTCATCAAGTATTGAAAATTATCGACCAAAATCGGATTTTGACACCTGATCAAAGTGGGAATCGATTTTCCATGCCAATTTAACTTTAACTTAGCATTATTGTTGTCTCAATGGAGAGAATGTGGTATGTATGAAGCAATTCAACAATGAGGAATTTCACCATGTCGGAATTTCCTATTTTTGACTCCAAAATCGGATTCAGCTACTCGAAAAACCTCCTAAGGCAAACTTCCAGCCCGAACTTCCTAATTTACGAATAAACAAAACAGAGTAGAAAATATGAATGATTAAAAAAACCGGGAAAATGACGTCATCCTGGAATAGTTCATTTATGGCCGCTTTAAGCGCTGAGATCGAGAAATCTATAGTCCCCAGATGCAAAATTTCACGAAACAGTAAAGTTCGAAATCGAAAAACTGAAGAAAAAAATAGAAAAAGCAAGATGGGGAAAATTAGGTTTCTCCTGTTTTTGTTTGATAACTTTTCTCTTAGAAAACACGATTTCGTCGTCCCAATGGGCAACACTGGGAGGAGACGGCGATCCGAACAGCCCAATCAGCGAGCATTCCCGCTTCACGTCCGTTTTCCCGGTTAGTTTTGAAATCAAAAATTTTGATTGTCTCCCAAAAATAACAGGAGACTTATTTTCTGAAATCAGCCCGATTTTCATCTATCCCACACCATTAACTATTCAGGAAAAATGCAAACAGAATTCCGTGAAATTCCTCATTACCGACTAATTGCAATAAAATACATTTTCACGAGTTGAATCTTACCCCGCTGAGCAATATACCTTGGTGGTTTTCTTCTTTCTGTTCGGCCGGCTGGGAAAAGCTTCTGGAGGTGGTTTCAGGAGAGATTGATCTCGCTCAGTTTCCCATTGCAAGGAGCCAGGGTTGCTTTGCAGCTCAGTCACATTGGGAGAATGGTATTCTGTCGTTTCTGGCTTATCCCACAAGTTACTTCCGAAATTCCCGGTATAACTGAAAGTGAGCAAGGTGTATGATTATTATAGGTGTTTTTAGAGGTTGGAGGACCTACAGTCATTTTCACTGGTATGCGCATGCGCGTCTGCTTTCAGTCAGCTTCCAACATGGTGGACACATTCGGACCACTGTCATTGTGTTTACTCTTGTCATTAGGAGACTGCCAGTTTTTTAGTTTCAAAGTTTTTAGGACAAACAAATACAGTTGTTTAGGGGCCTGCAAATACGTGTGGGAGTTCGGGGTGACTAAAAAAGTGTTTAATTTGTTGAGGTTTTTTTTAATTTTTTTTAAACGTGGTCTCAAAAAATTCTAAAAATTCTAAGCTATCTTAAATTGAAGGAAAAACAATCCCTTTATATCAAAATTTTTTGAGTTAGGGCGTTTTCAAAATTCATTTTTCAACCCTTAGAAGAGACCTACATCAACCAAAATCTTCGGACACAACTAGACCCCAAATGGAGCCTATACAGGGTGTCCAAGTAACTACGCTCCCCCCACTTATTTTCACTAATAGTGTAAGAAAAAAAATAGGATTAACGCTATTCTTCATAATTTTTTGCGTAGAATTCAAAAATGACAAAATTACGCAATTGCGCAACCATGCGCAATCATGATCAACTTTTTTTTTTCAAATGAGAACCCCCATTTTTTATTGCAGATTCGGATTCTACGTCAAATTTTATCAACATTTTACTTCGACAACTTTTTTTTTTGGACGCGCGCAGCCCGCTCAGCGAGCGCTCATAAATGCGCAACCCTGAGATTGCGCCAAAGTTGAGATGAAGGTAAACCTGAGTGCGGCACATCACTTAGCATTGTTTTTCTACGCTGAATCGCGTGGTGATGTCCCTTTCTTGATTTGATTTCATTTTACCGTATCTACAGCCGAAAAAGTCACTTTTTGAGGAGGAAATCATCGACTTTCTTATGAAGGGTAATAAATCATCCTAATAAAATGTAATAAAATTAAAATTTTAAAATTGTAAAATAACGGGAAACTTCTACATAATTATCACATAATTTTGCAAAATAATTTTCAGTCTTCTAAAAACATGATTGGATGAACAATGAATGAAACAATTAAGCGATAAACTCTTAATAAATTAAGAACTCTTAAATAAACTCTTAATAAATAATAACTCTTAATGTAAACTGTATTGTCTACCTGCACAAAGGAGTAATAATTCGAGAAGAAAACAATACTCCGAAAGAATTCGACGGAAAATTGATGATTTCCTCCTCAAAAAGTGACTTTTTCGGCTGTAGATACAGTAAAATGAAATCAAACCAAGAAAGGGATATCACCACGCGATTCAGCGTAGAAAAACAGTGCTGATGTGCCGCACTTGAGGTTTACCCTCATCTCAATTGTGGCACAATCCCTGGGTTGCGCATCTTTGAGCGCTCGCTGAGCGGGCTGCGCGCGTCCAAAAAAAATGTTGTCGAAGTAAAATGTTCATGAAATTAGACGTAAAATCCGAATCTGCAATAAAAAATGGGGGTTCTTATTTGAAAAAACAAAGTTGATCATGATTGCGCATGGTTGCGCGATTGCGAACTGCGCAATTTTGTCATTTTTGAATTCTACGCAAAAAATTATGAAGAATAGCGTTAATCCGATTTTTTTTTCTTACACTATTAGTGAAAATAAGTGGGGGGAGCGTAGTTACTTGGACACCCTGTATAGCAAATTTCATCAAAATCGGTCAATGCTAAGCGGGGAAAGTGCCGCGTACGGCGGACGGACGGCCAAATTTTTATTCGATTTTTGGACTCTACGTACCTTGAAAAAGTACAAAAAGTCCGTTGGATGGGAGGCCAGTCGCTACGTCGCGAGTTCTGTATGGAATTTCGTGTAGTGCAGATCCACATAGTGGCAGACAAAATGAGGTAAGTTTGTTTTCCTCAACTCTGATGTAATATTTATGACTGTTTACTTCAATGATGTGTTTCCGTAAGCGTTGTTGATGTGACTGTTGTGTAGCATCGGAAAAAGGGGCTTCTTCCCATCAAAACCCCATGACAACGGTCTTATTACCATATTTTTACTTGTCTGAGGTAAATTTTAGTCAAAATGGTAAATGGGGGCAAAGCCCTGCACTCTTTGTGGGGCAAGATCCCGCACAAAGTTTGTGCGGAGACTTGGCCCTTCGTTTTCATCTGGAGAACAGCGATGATAAATTTAAGTACCCTCATAAAGTTAACCATGCACAGAATTTACTTATGTATTAGGTAGCACTAACTATTTGTTGTAACTTGTTGCTTCCGAGTCTACCAAGGTAGCGGAAGCTTTGTTTTCACTTTTCAAAGACGAAAAAAAAGTTCTCCAAAATCAAAATTTTCACTCGCGTTTTGCGTTTTAGACCTTTCTGAACAATTTTGGTTCCGTGTCTGTCTGTCTGTCCGTCTGTCATCAATTCCTTGTAACGCGCATAACTATACGAAGTTATTGTCCGATTTCGATGAAATTTTCAGGGATTGTGCGGGTTGGTGTGTCTCGGTCCCCTAGGAAAATCATCATCCTTGGACTGATAGAAGCGACTGCGCATGCGCAAACGTGAATTCCTTGTAACGGCCATAACTTCTACATTTTCCATCCGATTTCGATGAAATTTTCAGGGATGTTACAGATTAGTGTTTAAATGGTCCGTAACAGTCGCGTGTGACGTGAGGATCTCAAACCCCATTCAACCCCTTTGTAGGACAGTGAGCAATGCTCTGGACTCCCACCCAGGAGTCCCAGGTTCAACTCCCAGTCAAGCTAAGAAATTTTTTGATCCAAACACTATCACACTTACATTTTTCGTCCGAATGATGAAATTTTCTAGGATTGTCCAGATTAGTGAAAGGTACTTAGAGATTGGTGTTTTCAGATTAACTACCTACTATGCATCGGATCATCTATATAATCGGGTTATGGGTACGAGGAAGCTTTGTGCCACACCCACTTGGCAGACGTTTTTTATTCTTTTCCCCACTAACTTCTTTTGTTTTGAAATTCCAGAAACAACAGGCACAAGTATCTAACCAGCATTTTGGGAGTTATTGGAATCCTGCAGTTTGTTGTATTTTATAAAATGCAATACCTACTTATTTTGTTACCAACCAAACAATGAGTTAATTTTAGGAAGAAAAACAGTCAGAACAATGTATTTTACAGGACGATCATTTTACTTTTGGTTTATTATTTTCAATAATAAGCCTTTGGAATCGAGCAAGAAAAAAAAAATTTTAACCCCCCCTCAAAATTTAATGTTTTACGTTTCAAGGTACGCAGAATCCGAAAATCGAATAAAAAAATTTCCGTCCGTCCGCCGTCCGCCGTACGCGGCACTTTTCTTAGCAACACTGGACCGATTTGGTTCAAATTTGGTAGGTATATGGGCTCCATTTGGGGTCTAGTTGTGCCGAGAAGCTTTTGGTTGATGTAGGTCACTTCTAAGGGGTGAAAATTAAGGGTTGAAATTTTCAAGAGTGCCCTAGCTCGAAAACTCTCGAAATAAAGGTATCGTTTTTTCACCAATTTTAAATAGTACAGAATTTTAAAAAAATTTTGAGACCACCCGGAGCTCTGTAGGACAAACCGTTCGGTCCCTACGAGTATTTGAAGGTTTTCCTTCGATAAAAAAGAATCATGAGTGTGAATCGCAAAAGAGGTCTAATCGCCGTTCAAATTTTATCGGACTAAAATGCGATCGCTGTTCATTTCTTCGATTTGTATACAGTTTTGCCTTCTGCGTAACCAGTAATCAAATTTCCATATCAAGCTTTCTATTTTTCGAATCGAGTGTGAAGCGTTTAGTTCTTTCTAATAAACTTGATTGTGAAGGTGTGAAGCCATTATAGTGTGGTAGGTAGTACCTACCAATAGTTGGTAGGTAAAAAAAAATTGGTAGGTAAAACAATGTTTGTAGGTAAAAAACGCTGCAAATCATTGCTCACTGATCAGATCACTGATCAGCTGAGTGAGCTCCGAAGTCATTTTCAATGCTATTGAATGGAAGTGCTCTTCCAGGCGTCTCCAGCATTCGAGGATATCTTCTTCACTCCTCACATCACTGATCAGCTGAGTGAGCTCCAAAGCCATTTTCAATCCTATTGAATGGAGGTGCTCTTCCAGGCGTCTCCAGCATTCGAGGAGATCTTCTTCACTCCTCACATCACTGATCAGCTGAGTGAGCTCGAAAGCCATTTTCAATCCTATTGAATGGAGGTGCTCTTCCAGGCGTCTCCAGCATTCGAGGAGATCTTCTTCACTCCTCACATCACTGATCAGCTGAGTGAGCTCCAAAGCCATTTTCAATCCTATTGAATGGAGGTGCTCTTCCAGGCGTCTCCAGCATTCGAGGAGATCTTCTTCACTCTTCAGATCACTGATCAGCTGAGTGAGCTCCGAAGCCATTTTCAATCCTATTGAACGCAGGAGCTGCAATTTGAGAGGGAAGGTCAAGGGAGAATACAGATGGTGGTAGGTGCTATTGATGGAGAACCAGTGATCTATACAGAAGGATGATCTATACAGAAAATAATAAACCTTTGAGCAATGATTTGCAGCGTTTTTCTCTCGTCTCAAAGTTTCAATTGTGTTCCATTTAATTTAATGTTTGTGATTTTTCGAATATTCTACAATCGTACTTTTTATTGTGCATTGAAGACGTGTGGTAAATTGATTACCAGCAAAATTTGCATCATTTAATGATATTTGACTGTGACCCTTTGTAAATTGTTTTAAAAAATGAGTTACTTACTGTTATCAAGGCATGTGAACTAAAAAAAGTTTTTATCTTGTAAAACATGTGATGTTTTGACTGAACAGATGAGCATGTTTCAATTAATATATTGATTTTCTGTCTGAAATTAATGCCTTTCCCAAAATGGGGCAAACTTTTGCGATTCGCCCCATGCCTGCAGGGACCTACCCCTTTCTGTGGGGCAAAGCCCCGCTGAGACACATTTAAAAAAAAGTTCAGTTCTTCCATTATACTGATGACATAGCGATGAAAATTGCCGGGCATTATAGCCAAGGTCTCAAACTATAGTATCTCAATGAGTCGGTTGAGGGATATTGACCAAGTAGGTGTTTATAAATGGAAAACATTCGAAAGGGCGAGGACTTACCCCACCCTACCCTACTTACATTATTTCACTTAAAATAAAATAAAACCCTCAAGAAGACCCCCTTAACGATCTGTGCTATGTGACACACCCACAAGGCTGACTGTTCAGTCAGAACGTATCGTTATAATTCATAGAACACAAGAAATTGATTGAAACGATTTTTATTCAGACAGTTGGATTTTAGTGAACAGTATCGCATAAAAAAGTAAAGGCAAGAAATCAAAATTAGACAATGGGGAATTTGCCTCAATTTTAGATTCTGGAATTTCAAGTCTAATCCTATAATAGGGCCCTAGAATAACGTTTAACACTAGGAATAACCAAGGGGAAAAAATTACCGTAGGAGAAAATGCCTAAACAAGTGAACCTCTGTTACAAAACACCGCGAAAATCGAGGAATATTGTTGACGTCATACGAAAAACACAACGCGAAAACAACTAGGACAACAGACAGAGTTCTAGCACTGCCACACAAAACAATCCAGTGAAAAGGCTACTCGAATGATGTGATTCAAATCTTGAAACTAAATAAGAGAAGATGAAGACTAATAATGCTTGATAAACTAGTAGGCCAGTCATATCAGACATTAAAATCGCAAAAAACCGTCTAGTTCTGCATTTTTGATATGTTGTTTGGGACTGTTAGGGAAGTCTAAATTCAATTTTGCAGGCATGAAAACCTTGTGCAATTTCCGTGGCACTCGAAAAACATCGATTTTTTCCCCCTTATTTTTGGTTTTTCGCTATAACTTAGAAACCGTGCGTCTTTCGTCAATAGCCACTAAATACTTATTTAAAGTTAACAAAATTTGCTACAAAACGAGACCAAGTACAGCTCTGTAAGTCTTATAGTTACCGAGATACAGCTTTTCAAAAAGTGCCCATTTTTTCAAAAAAAGTGAAATTTTAACTTTTGTCAACTTTAGACCTAAAAAATCAGTAGAAATACGTGTTTTATGAAGAACGTTATATCGAAAGAAGTTGTAGCAAATCTAATTAGCTTTTATTTAAGCCCAACTGCACGTCTTTGGGACTAATGGTTCTCTCACAATCTCTAAATAACCAAAATTGAAAAATTCGGGTTTTCCGTAAATTTTACCTTATGTGCTCTAATCATGGTAATCGGTCATTTACACCAAAAAAATAGTACCTACCTACTCTTCAGAAAGGACCAACATATAATTCCGAAGGGTTAATTGCTAGAAAAAAATTGTAGAAGAAACAATTAAGCTATATTTATTTATTATGAAATACACAAGACAATCAATTATTTACAAAGTACAAAATAGTAAAATCAAGCTATTTTTGAACTTTTGGCCGCTTCTGAGGGGGCTCATCATCTCGGAGGCCCAAGGGTTGAGGGTCGTCGTCGTCGTCGTCCTCTTCTTCCGTATAAAGGGTGATGTGGCTGTTATGGCAGGACACCCCCAAACAGAACTTGCAAAATGCGGAGCACTTGAGCCCTGCTTTTTGGCAGGAACAGCCGCCTCCGGCGCACCCTTTCTTGCATTGACAAGAAATAAATTTCAGAAGTGATGGGGACGCTACTTCTGCTGTCATAGTAATGGGGATGAGCCCACCTTCAGAGACTTTCCATCCCCATTCAGTGGCCGGCTTGTCTTCCCCCATCCACTTCTGAACTTGATGGATTGTTCGGAATGAATGGAGGGCAGAGCTGCCCTCCATTCATTCCGAACAATCCATCAAGTGCAGCTCTGCATCTTCGGTGGGGGGCAGACGTGCTAAATCTACTTTCGCGGAGGCGGCTGTCCTGACGAAAATAGAATATCTTAAGGAGTGGAGGGTTTCCTTGTTGACATCCCCTCCGTAGAGGGCCACCAGGCACTTAGCCCCAGCATCAGCTATCGCCTGGTGGGAGGCATCGGGCTTAAGGAACACTTCTGCCATGGCGATGAGTTGAGGGTCTGTCTTCAGGGTGCTCCACAGTCGGTTCTTCCCAATCCAGAAAGGGTCAGAGGTGGTATCGCACCCCGTGAAGGCGTGGAGGAAAAGTAATAAAGCAGGGGCGATTGCAGGTGGTCCACTCATGAATCATTTCGCTGAATATTGCGAGGGGTCAGCGTTACCTCTGCCGCTTTTCTGGAAGAAAACGTTTTCTGTCTCTGACCCCAGCGCGTTCAATAGGATCAGGAGATCTACGTCCTCTCCAACAATGATGACAGATTCAGAGGAGGTGCTCTTTTCAAGGGCCAGTTTAACAATCTCACCATCAGCGTCCTCGGGTGCCTGTCTCGTCTCAATCCCTTTCGCGTGGAAGGCAGAGCGAATGAAGGCAATGAGCCTCCGTTTATTGCTGTCGCTGGACAACAGCTTCTCCTGGGACATGGATATGGTGGTTGTCTCTTGAAACAGCACCTCGCTACACTGAAGGGAACTGTAGCGTCTCACACGCTCTGCAGTTTTAGTACTCCTCCCTGCCCCATCTTGAGGGTAACCATCAAAAACTACAGCAACATTCTACCCAAAGTGGTTCAGGGTGTAGCTGACATACCCTGCAACAATCGCCATGATTGAGTCGTTCCGATGCCAGGTCACCTTGTGTATTAGGTAACCTCCGTCAACCACAACAAACGTGTTGGCTCCTAGGGAGATGTTCTGGGGTAGAGGTGTGAAAGCCGAGAAAAACTTAGATTTCGTCCCCTTCCGCATTCCCTCTTCATTGAAAAGTGACATGGGATACAGAGCCAATTCATACGTAAAATGTTGTTTCACTTCATTGTCAGACTGCTTCACTATACACATCCGCTGGAAGATAGTGAGTGGCTCAACATCCACTCGCTTGTCCCTCACTTTCATGGATGTGCTCATTGACGCCAATGTGTTCACCTTCTCGCTCCGCTTGAAGGTTACCTTCCCATACCAGTTCCCTACAACTCTTTTAGCGCCTTCCATCCCCTTCTCTCGTGCCTCGTGGCAATCAATATCAGATGCCCCAACGATGCCGCTGCTGAGTGACAATAATTTGTCAGTATGTGGAAACGGTGGGTGGATGTCAAGGTACTGGTGCAGTTTTTCCACATCACTGGAGTCCCTTTCGATTTGAGCAGGTCTCATGTCAACGTGCTGTTCGCTTGTGCTGCATGACACATCCCAGTACCTCTCCAGATCTTCGCAGATATTTAACATGAATACCATCCCTCCAGTCCATCGTGCAAGAACACTGCTCACCTGGTAGACCCGTTATCCGAATGGGCCCTCCCTTCTATTCAGCCCGGCTCCCTATTATCCCTTTCGGAAAATACCGAAACGACTCATTCAATCTGTCCGACTAATTTCTACCTACTCGCATGATCATGTGCGAAGTGGGCAGACGGCTCTGAAAAAATATTATCTAGACGTAAAATATGATTTGGTTACATATTTTATTGATCAATTACGAGTATAATATAATTACTCAATATATATATAATTACTTAATATAATTACTCGTATTATCTATCAACTACTTTACTTACTATCTGTCATATTACTTATTTTATTCAGCATCTGTGGGTGCATAACTGCATTTTTCAAATTTTTGCACTTTTTTGTTCATGCAATAAACCCCTCGGAATTATATTTTGGTCCTTTCTGAAGAGTAGGTACTATTTTTTTGGTATAAATGACTGATTACCATGATTAGAGCACATAAGGTAAAATTTATGGAAAACCCGATTTTTTCAATTTTGGTTATTTAGAGATTGTGAGAGAACCGTAAGTCCCAAAGACGTGCAGTTGGGCTTAAATGAAAGCTAATTAGATTTGCTACAACTTCTTTCGATATAACGTTCTTCATAAAACACGTATTTCTACTGATTTTTTAGGTCTAAAGTTGACAAAAGTTAAAATTTCACTTTTTTGAAAAAATGGGCACTTTTTGAAAAGCTGTATCTAGGTAACTATGAGACTTACAGAGCTGTACTTGGTCTCGTTTTGTAGCAAATTTTGTTAACTTTAAATAAGTATTTAGTGGCTATTGACGAAAGACGCACGGTTTCAAAGTTATAGCGAAAAAACCAGAATAAGGGGGAAAAAATCGATGTTTTTCGAGTGCCACGGAAATTGCACAAGGTTTTCATGCCTGCAAAATTGAATTTAGACTTCCCTAACAGTCCCAAACAACATATCAAAAATGCAGAACTAGACGGTTTTTTGCGATTTTAGCCCTTTTTTGTGTCAGATATGACCGGCCTATAGTAGGTAGAATCGTATTGTAAAAAAGTGAGTAATATTGTTTCATTTGGTCACTTTTGTGTCTGGGTTCTTCCTGCCAGTTCGCGGCGCACTACTTGTAAGCTAAAAGTTCGTGTATGTTCCGCTTCTGTGGTAAGCGCCACAGAACCTCCTTTGAAGTCAGATTGGTAGAATATCCGTTACGTTTCAAACATGGCTGCCTCTTACACATTGCCACCACATTTAAAATTTCCATCTTCCTTAAATTCTCTAAATTTTTTGGATGCGTTTTCGAGCAGCTCACTATGGTTTTATTCCATAAAAATAAACCCTCATTCGAAAAAAAAAAAAAAAAAAAAATGTGAGGCAAATTCCCCATTTGAAAATCTACGTGGAACTCGGAAATTGAGCACATGCGAGTAAACTGAAGTGGCCGCCTAAAAGCGCCTACATGGAAGAAGCCAGTGCCACCTACTCAACTCCTGCATTCACAACACTGACTACTCCCTCATAACATAGATAATTTTTCGATTTTCTTAACCATAGCTTTGAAGATTTCTTTGAAAATTCGCTCTTTTAACTCATGCTGCACGAGTTTAAGGAGTTTGCAGGCCTTTTGTTACTGATTTCGGTTTGAAAATATCTCGACTTGTGCTATCTCGACCTGTTGCAACCGGGAAACAAGGACGACTACCTGCCTGTGGAACTGAGAGCCATTGCTCTTGAAACGATAGCCACTCGCTTCCCACTTCACAGCTGGCTCCATGTTTTTACGGATGGATCAGCAGCGGGAGCAAACAGCAACGCAGGAGCTGGAGTTTATTGCAGTGACTTCCAGATTTGCTGCCCAGTGGGACGCCTTGCTACACACTTTGATGGCGAGATAAGAGCAATCCTTTTGGCATTAGAAAGAATCGCTGCCGTGGAGGCCCCAAACATTGCGATGCTGGTTGACTCCCAGGCTGCAATCTTGGCAGTGGCCTCCGGTTCCTATACCGACTCTGAGGATGTGTTGAACTGCCGATCACTCGTCCAAAGCGCTCTAACGCAAGGAAAGGTTATCGTCTTCCAGTGGATACCTTCCCACTGTGGAGTATATGGCAACGAGCGCGCTGACGATTTGGCCAGGAGAGGAGCCGGGATGGACCAGCCAACCCCTGCAGTAGCTTTCACCGCATCTAAAAGGATGATAAAGTCAAGACTCAGCCAGAAAACAAAAGCCAGTTTGAGACGAGCCTCGGAGGTAAGCAATGGGACATCCTTAACGATCCGAACCAGAGAGTCTCATTAGGCGCCTCCAGGGGGGTGTCGGTGGCATGTTTTCGAACTGCTACTGGACATGATTACCTGAGAAAGCATCTCCACCGCATTGGGCTGGCAGATGACCCACTGTGCCCCCTCTGTGATTCTGACGAAGAGATGACATCAACCCATCTCGAAACGTGCCCTGCCCTAGAAGATGCACGACTATCAATGCTGACGACTGAGTGCCGGTGGGAACAAACCGCTGCGCTCTTTTGGGCTGCTCGAGAGCGCATGGCACAACTGCCGTAACCGCGCCGTGGCATAGTTGAAAAAAAAAAGATTTGAAAATAATATTTTCAAGCAGATATTATCTGCTTCTTTGATTTGATAGGTAGATAGGTATTCGGTATTTTATCATAGGTAGATATTACTTACTCGGGGGGTACTGCTTGCACGTTAACTTGAAAAGGTGAACCGGGAACGAACCAATTATTTTTGGAAATCTTCAAAACGTACATTCCATTTTTGTCAACAGTGTAACCAACCATCAGACCATCTTTTCGCAGTTTGGTTTCCACTTTAACAATTCCAGGTCCCGTCATCTCAATCTAGAAACAATAGAAACAGCTGATGACAACCTTGTATGTATTTATGCTTTAATACCTATTACAACAGGAAAAGATTTTATTGCCGTGTAAGCCGCCAATTCGAAAAGCCGCGGGAAAACCGCCCTCCACAGCCTTCGAGGAGGTCGGGGTGGTGATGGGGGAAGCGGTGGGGGAGGAGGAGAGCTGCGGGGAGGGGAGCGTCGACCCCCTACGCGTGGAAGCTTCAGTTCTGTCTCGACGTGAACCCAGGACGCCTCAATTGTAGGCAGAGTTGACCGTTGTGTTGGAGCCATTTGTGCTAGTAAGTGGATGTGAATTTGGGATATTTCCCCCCGGCGAAAGTGAAAGAACATTGATAATTGTAAAGACTCGTTTAGATTTTGCCCGATTTTGCAAAACTAGACCCAAGTATTTTCTCCATAAAGACCCCTTCGGGACCGTCTTCTACCCACCACGTTTTTCCTCGTCAGACGAAGTTCCAGAGAAGCTACGGTAAAGTACCACTTCAATATCGTTGGAAACGCACTGTATGACATTTCTTGCCAAATTTCTGTTATCAAAGAGTATTAATTTCTGTTTAAATTACGTAAATCATACTAGTCACCACCCGTACCGACGCGTAGCGGCGGTAGCGTGTGCGTACCTTGATATCGCGTCAAGCGTGTTGTAAGTCCTCGCGGTGGTTCTTCCACCCCGATTTAATCAATTCTTTTGTAAAACCTTAAAGCTAAAAGCAACTTAAAGTAATATACTTACCATATCTTAAATTCTAAAACTTACCTGGTCGATCTGCATTTCTTTAGGACGCCTAGGTCTTCACTTGTTGTTTCTCACTTACCTTGTTGATTGCTGATTTCGTCCAGTTGGATAACTCTACGTTCTTATTTCTAAAGTAACGGGGTTGATACTTACCTGTTGCTTACTCACTAAATATCTTTTCTTATAAATACTTACCTGAAGAATACCGTTGAATTCCAGGAGCATATTGTCCTTGATTTCTGATTTTTATCGAATTAATTCATATTTCTGTGGCCCACGTGGTCACCAAAATACGTACCTTTGTTTTTGTTCGTTGGGTACCAGTAGGGTACCGATACCCGTACCTTGTAGATACTTACCTATGTTTCTGGTTTTGGTCACGAAGTGACGACTTTCTTTTAATTGACGTTACCTTTGATGAATGTGTACTGATTTATCCTGTGAAATGGTAAAATTCCTATTTTCTTAATTATAGATGTTTATGGTTCCTCAACTTGTTGTTGTTGATTTCACCTTGAGTACCTCCAAAAGCAGGTTGGTTCAGACGAGATAGCTTGTAGATCGTAGGTTGGGAAGGGTACGCCCCTCAGGCAAAAACACGCTACCATACCAAATTTTCAAAATTTCTTTATTTGCTAAAAACAATTCCCTTTTCAATTTGCGGCTTACAGATTTGGTGGCAGCTTAGGGGATTTCATGAAAAGTACGCTTTTCACGAACTCATAGAAATCGTAGTAAATCCGTCTGAGCGGGCTTGTGGAGGTGCTCAGGTAGTCAGCATTTGTGGAAACCGTTACAATGAGCGAACCGGGCCAGCACCCTGGGAGAGCGGGGGAGGTAGAGATGAGCGGAGTGCTGGGTCAACTCGAGAGGTTGATGAGGGCGTATAATGACCTAGCCGGGAAGGGGCGAAGTAATGCGGCTCAGGTAGTACCCGACACGGATGTGCCTCGCTCGATGTTTTTGGAAATAGAAAACTGGGACCCGGACGAAAGTGGGGCGCTGCCGGTGACCGCGTTCTTTCAGGTATTCGACGAGGTGGCGGGAAACCTAACGCAAAACAAAAAAATACGACTGTTGCGCGCCAAAGTCAAGGGTACAGCCAAGCAATTCCTGATTGACAACGCTCCGACGCATGCGGGACTCAACCCATATGATGAGGCACGAGAGGCGATGCTGGCATGGTTCGAAACGGAGAACCCGGAACGGGCGGCCGCGTCACTGTGTGCGGCAAAGGTGGCGCAAGGTGAGGGGCTGCGTCAGTTCGCGGAGCGAGTACACCGACTGGCGAGATCGGCGGTTAAGGAGGAGGGGCCGGATTTGACGAACCCACAGAGGCAGAATTGGGTAAGACGGAAAACCTTAAAAGCGTTCATAAAAGGGTTGCCTAAGGAACTGGGTTCCTTATTAACCAACAATCCCCCTGAAACCTTGGAGGCCGCGTTAAAGAGAGCGGAGGAATTGAGGGAGACGCTCGAGTTGGACTCGGATGAGGACACGAAGTGGGGAATATCGGCCGTCGCGGTACGCGAAGAAAGAAAATGCTATGAATGCGGAATGCCGGGGCACTTCGCGGCGAGATGCCCGCGGAACACTGGGAAGGTACCCTTGGCGGGGGCACGAGCCCCCCCCAAACCAACGCCGAGGTACCCGTGCATGTTCTGTGCTAGTATGGAGCATTTTCCGGTGGACTGTGTGAACAACCCCCAGAAAACCATCTACTGCGACTACTGCGGAGTAAGGGAGCACCTCGAGACCGACTGCCACAAAAAGAAGTTGTTAACCCCGGTGTCCCATCCCCGAGGTACAAAAGTGCCGGCTATTGAGGACGCGACTCAAGCGGTGCAGAGAGAACCTCCCGCGTATCCAATGGGGCATGTGCCCATGGTACGCTATCAAATGGAGCAACCAATAAGGTTGGGCGTTACCCTGGATGGAGAGCCCCGAGAGCTGATCGTGGACACGGGTGCGGCAATCTCGGTGCTGGCGAAACCGGTGGGGGGTGCGTTGTTGAGACCCACTAAGGCTATGGCGTGGGGAGCGGATGGAAATCGGCTGAACTTCTGCGGTGAACAGGAACTGACGGTGGAGGTGTGCGGGGCTGTGACCAGGCATACTTTTCTGGTGTTTTCTCAGGAAGGAACCGGCCTCGACCTGTTCGGCCTAGACCTTATGAAGAAGGTACCGCTTCTGATCCGTCCGGATAGGCGAGAGGCTACGGTGGCGCCGTGCCGCGGGGTCGCAGATCGCCGGAAAGAGTCGGGGGTGGCTCGGGTTGGTTTGACCGTCGTCGAGCCGAGGCTGGACGTGGCCACCGTCGAACTGGGTATGGATGTGCCCGTGATTGAGCCGGATACTGAGGCACCACAACTCGTGCCTCATGTGGAGGTACCCGTGGCTGAGCCGGGTACGAAGGTACAGCAACTCGTGTCGCACCTGGAGGAACCCGAGGTTGAGCCGGGTATGGACGTGCCTATTGATGAGCCGCGCATGGAGATGCCCATCCCTGAACGACGGGCGGAGGTGTCGACGGCCAAACTGAGGAGGAATATGGCGGACGCTGATAGGAAAACCAACGGGAGCATCGAGTTGGAAATTGAGGGGACGGTCGAGAGTGTGGGTTACCCGGTGACGAGACTCCCAATCGGGGACATCGAGTTCCGAAGGATTGGGGCAGTACTTGGTGACGACCCGGGAGACGCGGCTGGGGACGCGGAGGAGATGCCTATGGAACGATGGGACCAGGAACGACCCGATACCCGGACCGAGTTAGTAACTAAGCTACAACATCTGGACAAGGGACAGCGGAGCCGAGTGGGAGAAATCCTTCACAGGTTCGAGGAGGTTTTTGATAAACCCGACCGGGATGGGTGTCGCTTGGGTGTGGAACACGTCATTGACACCGGACAGGCGGAACCCGTTCATGTGAGGCCGTATTCGATACCCCACGCCCTCCGGGAGGAGGTGGAGGAACAGCTCCATGGGTTGCTGGAGGATGGGGTAATCCGACCCTCAAAGAGTCCGTGGTCGGCCCCGGTGGTCTTGGTTAAGAAAAAGACACCGGAGGGGGAACCCCAAAAATGGCGTATGTGTATAGATTACCGACGTCTGAATAAGTTGACTAAGGCGGACGCCTACCCTATGCCGAATTTGCAGGACACCCTATCGATGTTGGGGCGGTGCCGGTACTTTACGAAGATTGATCTTGTGTCGGGGTACCATCAGTTGGGAATGCACCCCGACTCCATTGAGCGAACAGCGTTCTCAGTCTTGGGGCGCCATTTTGAGTACACGCGTATGGCCTTCGGCCTCCGGAATGCACCCGCAACTTTTCAGCGGGCAATGAACAATGCTCTTGACGGACTGATTGGTCACGATTGTTTGGTCTATTTGGACGACATCATAGTATTCTCGCCGACGTTGGAGGCTCACCTGGATAGCCTAACGAGAGTGTTGGAGCGACTTAGGGAGACCCGTCTTCGAGCTAATCTTGGCAAGTGCGAATTCCTACAGCAGGAAACAAGTTATTTGGGACATCGCATCACGAGCGAAGGGGTCGGTATGGAGCCGGAGAAGATACGGGCGGTGCGAGAGTTCCCCATGCCCACTACGGCGAGTCAGGTGCGCGCCTTCTTGGGGCTGGCGGGCTTCTACCGCCGTTTTGTGCCTGGATTTTCGGGCATGGCGGCCCCACTGACTGGACTCCTCAAGAAGGGAACTGATTTCGGATGGGGAGAGGCGCAGAGTAAGGCATTTGAAGCGTTGAAGGAGGCTCTCTTATCCGACTCGGTGTTGATTTACCCGGACTTAACCCAGGACTTCATACTGGCCACCGATGCCTCTCAGAGCGCGCTGGGAGCGGTGTTGTCCCAGAAATGTGGGGACGTCGAACGACCAGTGGCGTTTGCTAGCCGGAAACTGAACGACGCAGAGACTAGGTACTCGGCGACTGAGCGGGAGCTTTTGGCGGTGGTTTGGGCATGCAGGCACTATCAGGAGTATTTGCTGGGAAGGAGGTTCATTTTGGAGACGGACCATATGGCGCTGACTGCTGCACTGAGACTGCGGGACCCGACCTCGAGGGTTGGTCGGTGGACATTGAGGCTGGCGGAGTACGACTTTGAGCCGCGGTACCGACCCGGCGCGAACATGGGTCACGCTGACGGATTGAGTCGGATGCACGTGGCTGCCGTGAATGTGGAGGTCCCGAAACCCTTGATGGGGGCGGCGCAGGATATGGACCCGTGGGTGCAGGATATGATTGCGAAACACCGGGATAGGGTGCAACGGGAGGACGGGGTATGGACTATCCCTGTTGAGGTCGAGGGGGAGAAGGGACGAGTACCTCTGATCCCCGTAACAATTCGGGAGTGGGTACTGGTGTCGTGTCATGGTAGTGCCTGGGCTGGGCACCCGGGGGCGGAAGTGACGGAGCGACTAGTGCGTCGGGCGGGGTATTGGCCAAAGATCCGGAGGGATGTGAAGGCGTTCATCGCCGCGTGCGAGCCGTGCCAACGAAGGAATGCACCGGGACATTCGTCGGCCCCGATACAGCGACCACTGATACCCTCGGCACCTGGGGAGGTGGTGGGCATGGACTTCGTGGGACCACTGGTGACACTTGGTGGCCCCAAGTATGTCTTGACTATGGTGGACCATTACACCAAATTTGCCGAGGCATATGTGGTACCCAACACAACGGCTGAAACGGTCGCTCGCGTGTTGGTAGGACGATACATACCCTACCACGGGGTACCCCGGAGATTGGTGACCGATAGGGGTACGGGGTTCACCTCTGAGCTCATTCAGGAACTCTGTCAGACTTGGCGGATCACCAAGGTGCAGACCACAGCGTACCACCCACAGGGGAACGGGGTGTGCGAGAGGTTCCACCGAACCTTCGCTAACATAATGGCAAAGGTGGTCCGGCAGACGAGGGACTGGGAACGAATGGTGCCCATAGTGTTGGCGGCCTATAGAGCCACCCCACATAAAAGCACGGGGTACTCTCCGAATTTTTTAGCGTATGGAAGGGAGCTGCGCCTTCCAAATGCAACCGAGTGGACCCGGCCCAGCGATGGTCACCGCTCAGTCGAGTTGCGCACTTTAATGGAGGCCAGAAGGATAGCCAAGAGGTGCTTGGATAGGGCATGGAAACAGCAAGCGGACCGAATAAATCGAAGACGAAGCACGAGGCAGTACCAAGAGGGAGATCGGGTGTACTTAAAACAAATGCACCTACCCTCCGGGGAGTGCCGGAAGTTTTGGAGTCCCTGGTCGGGGCCCTGGAGAGTGAAGAGGGCAATTTCGGCCGTGAATTATGAAATTCAGGACTTGCTGGGGGCTCGTCAACAAGTGGTCCATATAAACAGACTGAAGCCGGCCACGGTGAACGGTGTGCCCGATGATGCCGTACTGGAGGAACCGGATGCGGGAATTACGCCCGAGGTACGGATGCCTGAGGAACCCCTGGAGCGTGAGAAGAATTGGGAGCTGGATGACGCTTGGAACGAGAAAGCTGACCTTCCGATTTTGGAGGAGTTGGACGGGCCAAACGAAGGTACGGAAGGTGCCTCTACCAAAAGCCCATCGACTGACCCAGCCTTAATGGAGACGGGAGGGGGAAGCGAGACAGGTACGGGCGAGGGTACGTACTTCTTGCGAGCTCGCCCGCCCCGTGACTACAAGAAGCTACATGAGAAAGGGGTGCTGGCTGGGGTTAGCGCAGGGTACGGAGTAATGTAAACGGGTATGGTGACTAAAATAAAATAAAATGAAAAAAAAAAAAAAAAAAAAAAAAAAAAAAAAAAAAAAAAAAACATTATAGATACATATATAATATAGATGTAATCAATATAATAATTATAATAAAAACATGTATGTATACCGATTTATATGAACATGTGGTAACTTACCTTTAAGTGGAGACCCAGAATGGTGACAGTAGGAACAGACCTGAAAAAGAACATAATGAAAATATTAATGGCAGTCATACAGTGCTAGGTAGGAAACGATAAGGTACAGGAGGATGCATGCAGAGGAAGACTCAACTAACCTGGAACTATTTTCTTTTACCCAATAGGAGATGGAGGGTCGGAGGAACTCCGAGGTGCAGGCAACGGAGCACGAGGCGCCACTATCTCGTGCCCTGCCGTCCGTGCAGCGTGTAAGAAGAGCCTATGACGGGGCGTGCCAGCAATGCCTGACCCGTTCCGCTTTGAACGACTCGACGGGCTCTAGAGGACACGAGCGCGAGGCCATCGAAAACGTGGAGGTGGTGGCTGCGGCTATGGAAGTCATGAGACAGGCCGATCACCACGCAATGCTGGATTCGTTTTACGAGACTGGAATAAAGGGGCTCGAGAACCTGGCTGCATTGCTGCCGGAGTGGCGGATGCACGAGATGGAGGTGGCGGGGTGGAGAGCTCGATGCGCGATTGCGGAGGAAGCATTGCAGGGGGCGAAGGAACGAATTGACAACCTTACTGGGGAGCTGAATACCATGAAGGTGCAATTAAATGCCAGGCCTACCGTACATCTAGAGAAAGCCAGTAAACCCATCAGCGAGAGACGAGCGGGAAAGCGGGGGCACCAAGGAATTGTGACCCCCGAGGAGGGAATGGATACTTCGGCGGAGGAGTCTGACGACAACAACGAGGATCTGGACCCCAGCTATTCCGAGTCTGCTTCCGCCTCTTCAGTACCGCGTAAAGGTCGTCCGAATCCCGGGTTTACCAGCTTCCCTACCCCAGCCATGAAGAAGATCGAGGGTACGGAGACCAGAAGCAGGACGACATCGAAGGGAGACCTCTGCCCCATATGTATGCGACCGCCCACGGTCATGAGAGGATTCAGGTGCGCCTCCTGCAAGGCTTTCTGGGAGCGAATGATTAAGAGGCATGAGCGAGGACAGCTGACAAATCACTGCAACCCACCGCATGCGGGGGTGGACCCCACCTGTAGCCACTGCAGGCGTACCCGGTACGAGGTAGAATTTACCCGCCGGTACCCCGGCCGAGCCCTCCCCATACCCAGCGTCGCCGAACAGGAATCCACCGTCGAGGACGACGGCTCCCGGAGGAAGGAGGGGTCATGTAAGCCGCCAATTCGAAAAGCCGCGGGAAAACCGCCCTCCACAGCCTTCGAGGAGGTCGGGGTGGTGATGGGGGAAGCGGTGGGGGAGGAGGAGAGCTGCGGGGAGGGGAGCGTCGACCCCCTACGCGTGGAAGCTTCAGTTCTGTCTCGACGTGAACCCAGGACGCCTCAATTGTAGGCAGAGTTGACCGTTGTGTTGGAGCCATTTGTGCTAGTAAGTGGATGTGAATTTGGGATATTTCCCCCCGGCGAAAGTGAAAGAACATTGATAATTGTAAAGACTCGTTTAGATTTTGCCCGATTTTGCAAAACTAGACCCAAGTATTTTCTCCATAAAGACCCCTTCGGGACCGTCTTCTACCCACCACGTTTTTCCTCGTCAGACGAAGTTCCAGAGAAGCTACGGTAAAGTACCACTTCAATATCGTTGGAAACGCACTGTATGACATTTCTTGCCAAATTTCTGTTATCAAAGAGTATTAATTTCTGTTTAAATTACGTAAATCATACTAGTCACCACCCGTACCGACGCGTAGCGGCGGTAGCGTGTGCGTACCTTGATATCGCGTCAAGCGTGTTGTAAGTCCTCGCGGTGGTTCTTCCACCCCGATTTAATCAATTCTTTTGTAAAACCTTAAAGCTAAAAGCAACTTAAAGTAATATACTTACCATATCTTAAATTCTAAAACTTACCTGGTCGATCTGCATTTCTTTAGGACGCCTAGGTCTTCACTTGTTGTTTCTCACTTACCTTGTTGATTGCTGATTTCGTCCAGTTGGATAACTCTACGTTCTTATTTCTAAAGTAACGGGGTTGATACTTACCTGTTGCTTACTCACTAAATATCTTTTCTTATAAATACTTACCTGAAGAATACCGTTGAATTCCAGGAGCATATTGTCCTTGATTTCTGATTTTTATCGAATTAATTCATATTTCTGTGGCCCACGTGGTCACCAAAATACGTACCTTTGTTTTTGTTCGTTGGGTACCAGTAGGGTACCGATACCCGTACCTTGTAGATACTTACCTATGTTTCTGGTTTTGGTCACGAAGTGACGACTTTCTTTTAATTGACGTTACCTTTGATGAATGTGTACTGATTTATCCTGTGAAATGGTAAAATTCCTATTTTCTTAATTATAGGTGTTTATGGTTCCTCAACTTGTTGTTGTTGATTTCACCTTGAGTACCTCCAAAAGCAGGTTGGTTCAGACGAGATAGCTTGTAGATCGTAGGTTGGGAAGGGTACGCCCCTCAGGCAAAAACACGCTACCATACCAAATTTTCAAAATTTCTTTATTTGCTAAAAACAATTCCCTTTTCAATTTGCGGCTTACAGCCGAAAGGAAACACGATGCACTTGAAACAGAGAGGGAGATTTAGAACATTACTACTACTGGATACATGAACATTTTAGGTACAAGGCTAGGAGAACGCTCGTGTGGGCACTGGTGATTGGGAATTTACTTTCTCATTATAATTCAGCGCTCGGTCCTCAATGTTACACTATATGTAGTACACTCTCTCAGGGCTTCTGGCCACACCTTTAAAGAGAAGAGGATGACACTCACTTCCCCCCTCCCCCTCACAACCTAAGACCCCCGCACCACGATCGCCATTGTTCTTCTTGTGTAGATGGCCGCATACTTGTACTTTGTAATCCTAAATTTTGCCCTTATAAAGAGAAAGTTATAGCGGGTTATCTCGAATTAGGGCTACCCCGCACCCTACAAGGTAAGACTATTCCAGGTACAGAGGTTAGGACGAGGCTTCGCTTACTGAAGCCTTGAGGCCTCAGTTTTCTGTTGCCTCTAATCACTTTTCACGTAAGTAAATTCATTCCTTACACTCCTCATTTTCGTCATATTTCAGGATGGATAAAGATAATTACGACATCGTGGAAGTAGGTAATTGCGTCAGGATTTTGAAGACTCAAAAGTAAATTGGGGACTATTCCATCTCGATCGAGATGGAAAAGCCGACATCGCAGACCTTTCACAGGAGAGTCCCCAGACAGTCCCCAGACAGAGAGTTTTTAGCAGACCACCCACGGGCACCGCGAACGTCGGGTTTCAGCGCTACCTACCGCCACTTCAACTAACTACTATTTCTGATATCTTATCAGGTGATCACGCTCGCGACCGCATTACCGTCGCTCCTCTAACTTGCAGTTATCCCAAGATTACAATGTAGCAAAGAAGAACAACACAACAATTGAAAACAACACAAAAACGTCTGCCAAGTGGGTGTGGCACATAGCTTCCTCGTATCCATAACCCGATTGTATAGATGAAGCTGGCCGTCCACTAGGTTGACAGCGCGGCGCGGAACTGACACGGAACCAAAATTGTTCAGAAAGGTCTAAAACGCGAGTAAACATTTTGATTTTGGAGAACTTTTTTTTTCGTCCTTGAAAAGTGAAAACAAAGCTTCCGCTACCTTGGTAGACTCGGAAGCAAAATGCAATATCAACTTTCTTTTCCTCGCAATTTAAAAAGGCAGGGAAGTAAAGCCGTCAAACTTAGAAATTAGAGAGTGGTAAAACCGAGGTGGTAAAATCGAGGTAAGCCTACTTTTCAGAAATGCCGCTTGACCACACTCACATCGAGCTGAAAGAGGATAATAGTACGCTGAAGTGGCGGTAGGTAGCGCTGAAACCCGACAATACTTTCTGGGGTCCAGACTCTCATACCTTTCACACTCGTCGCAGAGGTCCCGTCGTCGTTGTAGCCCCCGTAGGGCATGGCAACACCAGAGCAGCTCAAGTTCTTCCTGCCATCGATCATCGTATGATCTTTGGTACTCTCGTGCCCCAACCCTTTCTCCTCGTAGGGTAAAGGAGGAAGTTAAAGGACCTTCTCTCATTTCTACGAGGCGGTTGGAAGTTAGAAGTCCCATCAATAGGAAAAGATGGAAAACCCGTGAAAATACCCCTTTGAGCCTAAATTTTTCTCCAATTTCTAACCGCCGTGATACCAGAAAACTTGAGGTACAAGTATCCAGTGGTCCTTCTACCTCTTCTCGCAAATTGTCTTTCTTTGCGATACTTATTATTTCGAATCCCAGAGTATCTTTAAGTGTTTATTTTACCATTTTACGTGTAAAGAACCGCATGTACTTATCATCAATTGCTACCCTATACCTATGTGAGCCGCAGCTCACAGATGCCTTTCCTTCCGTTTCGGAACCCAAATGAAACGGAAAATGCAAATTCGGGGGATCGGAAATCAAACGCATCACACAGAAAGAATGACACCTATCACAGCAGAGGGTAGGGGGACGCCGCCCGGTCCTCCCGCCGTGGGCGCCCAGCGCACCACCGAGCGGGGAGGGGGATGGATATAAGGCTGCGCGCCGCGCCCCCACCCTCAATCCTGCCTGCGACAAGCTACCACCCCCCCCAGTTCGCGTCTATAAGACTTACTAAGACATTAGATTGCAACTGCCCCACGTTTTCATTGCATTGCACAACTTAAATTCCAAAATTCGCTCTCTCGCTCCTAAAACTGATTCAAATTAACAGTTTGAGTAAAGATTCCCTCATACTAGTCGCCCGACCCTCGCTTTTCCTTGGACCAGCCCTGGACAACCAAACAAACCTTCGACGCCTCGGACTATTCTCCGCATCATCCGCCTTGTGAGTGCAAATTTAGTATTATTGGCCAATAATAGGAACTAAAGGGGATTGAGACAGAGTTTAGTATTAATTATACCAGTGTAAAATTACTTACCTTTGCCGAGTCGCCCTTAAGCCACTCGTTAATCCAAGTCCATTTTGTTTGTGAAGATCAGTAGAAAGAGTCATTCGTATCTAGTTAACTATAAATACTTGCCTGGTAATACCCAATTTTACCTTCAAGGAACATTTCGACAGACAGTATTTTGCAATTGTTTCACAAGTTTTATTATTGCATTGAATATTTTGTACATGTACATAATTTTATCTTTTCGTTTGACGTCGATTACACGTAGTTCGTTTTACTTCTTGAGTTCTTCTTCACAGCTACACCTGAAACATAAAAGTGGTTAAAATTAAAGTCAAATTGAGAATACAAAATTCCATACTTCACCCTAGGAAAATTCGTAGTTACCTTGCGCAACGTCGCATTGCTATCCTTTCTTCTTTGTCTTCGAGTACGAGGTGAAGCCCCTTCAGGGAGTACTCCATTACAGGTTCTACGCAGTTGCCTACGTCATCGACCGCTACCCCTTGCACCGCCGAGTTAAGTATCTCCTCACATTACCTAACTTTAAGTTGCAAACATTTTCTTGTCTTTTCTATTCCATACAGCACAACGTTACACGCCGAACCCCCTTCAGGGCTAGGCAGCTTACACCTATAAAAAAACCGAAATAACTTTGATGAGAAATTTGAATTCTCCTGGCTCCAGCTAGAAGTGCATGAAATGAGCTACCCTGCAGGATGTGCCAGGTAACCGCTCAAGTCCCACCCCCCGTCTAATTATATTATGTACACAGACAAGTATTGACAATGCAATTAATGGTAAGCTGGCTCAAAGACACGAACTAATTGAAACTTTCGAGGAATTTTGAACTCATTGAAAAGGACTGTACAGTAAAGAGTATGAATACTAGGTACTGCAATATAAAAATGTTTAATGTGTACACAAATATAATAAACCTTACCTAAACCTAACCCAACAAATTTTGAGGGGAGGGGGGGGGGTTAAAAATATTTTTTCTTGGTCGATTCCAAAGGTTCATATTGAAAATAATATGTGTCACTCCGGAGATAACTGAATCAATTATCCAGCAAAAATTCCATGTTTGTGCAAAATGTTCATAATAACAAAATAAAAGAAGAGTTCATTACCCATGATTTTTGGACAACTCTAGGGTGTCAAATTTCCGACATCAGGCAAGAACGAATTTAGTTACCAACTCGTTTTTTGTGGATATTACCCTCTTAATCATGTTTTTAATTGATAATATATATTAAATACTTATTTAGTGATGCATTAACACCGACATTTTTAAACAATGGCTAAAAATTGATCATTTGGGTATACTTGTCGTACGTCGGTCGGTACTCCTGACCCATAAGTCTCAATAAATGGGTTCTGTATTAGTGGAGTGGGTAGGCAAGAATATTGGTACACACTGCCAACGGCGGTACGGTGTTCTAGGGGTAGTCGTGGGATGACAGATACCCTTTGCCGTGCCTGTCGGAGTGGAAATGAACACCTGTATCATGTAGTGCAGCAGTGTCCACGAACTCATGGGGGCCGAATTCTACGTCATGATGCGGTCGCCAAGCAGATAGCAGCTGCCCTGTCATCCAGCGGCTGGGATGTTGAAAGGGAGAGATTATACCACATGCCAAGTGACCAGGGCAAGAAGCCTGACATTGTTGCCGTCAAGCCCGACAGGTCTTGCATTATCCTGGATGTCCAGGTTGTTAATGGCAGCATGGACATGGAGCAGACCTGGCGGGCTAAGATAAGAAAGTATGATAGAGATGATTTACGGCAAGCAGTGTCAGAGCTAAAAGGAGTGGCACCCAACAACATCAGGGAGATGGCTGCGACCTTGTCATGGCGCGGAGTGTGGTGCGGGAAAAGTGCCACGGTGTTGCGTGAGTTGGGCATCTCGGTGGGCGTACTCCGTGGTGTCACCAGACGCGTCCTGCTCGGCTCATATCTGAACTGGTGGTCTTTTTATAGAGGCACTTTCCTTATAGAGGCACTTTCCTTCATCCCTCTCTCCCACCCCCACCTTCCTCATCATCCCTCATCCCTAGGGCCGGCGTCGGGTGAGTCCTGGGCGTTCTCCCCATTATATTTGATTTATTTATTTATTTTGTTTTATGGCGTGCCCCCTCCGTCAGAGAGACCTTTAGTCTTTGAGGGGAGATTATTAAAAAAAAAAAAAAACGTCTGCCAAGTGGGTGTGGCACATAGCTTCCTCGTATCCATAAACCGATTGTATAGATGATCCGATGCATAGTAGTTAATCTCGAAACATCAAAACAAGTTAATCTGTAACATCCCTGAACATTTCATTGAAGTCGGATGGAAAATGTAGAAGTTGTGGCCGTTACAAGGAATTCACGTTTGCGCATGCGCAGTGGCTACTATTAGTCCGAAGGTGATGATTTTCATAGGGGACCATCTAAATACTAATCTGTAACATCCCTGAAAATTTCATCGAAATCGGATAGAAAATGTAGAAGTTATGGCTGTTACAAGGAATTCACGTTTGCGCATGCGCAGTCGCTTCTATCAGTCCGGGGATGATGATTTTCATAGGGGACCATCTAAATACTAATCTGTAACATTCCTGAAAATTTCATCGAAATCGGATGGAAATTGTAGAAGTTATGGCTGTTACAAGGAATTCACGTTTGCACATGCGCAGTCGCTTCTATCAGTCCGGGGATGATGATTTTCATAGGGGACCGTCTAAATACTAATCTGTAACATTCCTGAAAATTTCATCGAAATCGGATGGAAATTGTAGAAGTTATGGCTGTTACAAGGAATTCACGTTTGCGCATGCGCAGTCGCTTCTATCAGTCCGGGGATGATGATTTTCATAGGGGACCGTCTACACACCAACCCGCACAATCCCTGAAAATTTCATTGAAATCGGACAATAACTTCGTATAGTTATGCGCGTTACAAGGAAATCATGACAGACAGACAGACAGACAGACAGACACACAGACACTGAACCAAAATTGTTCAGAAAGGTCTAAAACGCAAAATGTGAGTGAAATTTTTCATTTTGGAGAACTTTTTTTTTTCGTCCTTGAAAAGTGAAAAAAAAGCTTCCGCTACCTTGGTAGACTCGGAAGCAATATGTAAGTACCTACTAACAATTAAAAAACATACCATAAAGTACCTGTGGTTTACTGAAAATCTAAATAATCAACCTTTTTTTTGTGAGTCCGAGGAGACGAGTAGAGTATTTTCTGAAGTTTTTGGTGTAAAATCTCCTACACGGATATCTACTTCATAAAATATAAAGTAGATAATATTTAAAATATAATTAAATTATATTTTAAATATTATCTACTTTATATTTTATGAAATATTTAAATAAATATTTAGATAAAATTTTTTAATTTTAAAAAAATCCCTGAAAATTTTTTTATGCGCGTTACAAAGATTTCATGACAGACAGACATACAGACACGGAACCAAAATTGTTCGGGAAGGTCTGACACGTAAAACGCGAGTGGAAATTTTGATTTTGGAGAACCTTTTTTTTCATCCTTGAAAAGTGAAAACAAAGCTTCCGCTACCTTGGTAGACTCGGAAGCAATATGATAAAATATAAAGTAGATAATCTTTATAAAATATAAAGATTTATCTTGTAGAGTAGACAAAAATGGCTGAAAATCGGTTGACACATTTCTTTGAAAATTTGCTCAATCAATCGTGCTGCACGGGTGGGCGTCGGTGGTCTAGTGGACAGTGTACCCGACTGCGGTGATAAGAAAAGGACCATCTAGCAGGGACGCGCGTTCGAGTCTGGTCGCCGCAGAAAGTTTTCTGTCTATTAGACGATCGGCAATCTCTCGTTCCAACCCAGGGCGGTGATGTTTGGGAAGCCATGAGCGAAATCATCAGAACAAATTCTGATCTCCCCTTAGGAAGACAGCTGATGACGTCCGCGACGCCAAGAATGGCAGTTGGACGAAAATTCAACCTGAAATGGTTGCTCACATTACTTTACTTTACTTTTTCGTGCTGCACGAATGTTATTTTTTTTACCAACCAATTTTACTTACTAGAAATTATAATTTATGATGATAAAATATTATTCAAAATAAAATCATAATAACCTCGGTAGATGAGCACCTATTCCGATTTTGCTATACCCTTGGTGGATTTTCCTATTGTGCCTATTATTAGAACATGGTCTTTGCGTTGAATCATCAAAAATTAACTTCCCTCGACCTGGGATCGATCTCCTATCATTCCAATTCTGAATCGGAGCTCCGACCACTTGAGCCAAGGAAGTGAAAAGACAGAAATGCGAAGAGGTAGCTGATCACAACAATCCCCCCCCCCCCTTAGGAAATCTTAGGTACTCCGTTACCTAGTCAGGGAGGTGAGGGGCAGCTTTGGCCGGCGTTTTCCAACCTAGTGAGAACACGCTTTTTCTGACTGGCTTCGGAGTTTTTGTTATTGTTCCTTATTGACGGGGCAGGAGATCTGCTGACCTCAACGTTTGCCCTAATAAGCGGTGGCTCGACTCGAATCTCTGTGGGAGTTGTATTGATGACCTAATCTTAATTAATTGTTGTTTTCTGAGAAATGCTGAGGAGACCATTAGGGTCCGGTACGACTGCACCCCATTGTTGAATCATCAAAAATTAACTTCCTGCGACTGGGGATTGATCTCGTATCGTTCCAATTCTGAATCGGAGCTCCTAACACCACTTGACCCAAGGAAGTGAAATGGACAGAAATGCGAAGAGGTAGCTGATCACAACGATTGCCCAGTATGGGTATACAGTCTGGGAGCCGCCATGGTGGGTGGGTCCGGGCCTGGTTGGGCACCCCCTGCCATGCTCCGCTGCGTTTGTGCTTGGAGGCTTCTTTGAGCATGGGACATGCTTCAGCGTTGGACTAACACCCCAAAAAGGGAGGGGTGATGCGGAGAGGGTGACGGGTGTTATTCTCCACCCGTCCACCACATCCCTACTCCAATGATGAGCGCTGCTGAAGCATGATACATGTGTCTTGAATTTATTTTAAGGCTCTAAGCAGTGAGGCGAGGCCCGAGTTGTTCTTCTGTTTTTGTTTATTACCTGCGTTGTCAGTCCTATCTCTTGTTCCATTAATTTGTTTCCCATTGTTTTGCAAATGTTGAGTATTGTTATTGCACTCAGTGTTACACGACAAATCAAACATTCATTCATTCATTCTACTGTTTTTAACCTAGAGAATTGGAGACGTTGAAGTATCTTACCTCCCAACACTTCTTGCCAAATGTTAGATACTATCTCCAATAGATACTTATAGATAGACTCTAGTCTATACTTATCATAATATATAATATTATACCTATCAGAATATCCAAGTCCAATATCCAATTATGTAGATAGAAAAGTTGCAAGTTACTTTTTTTTCAAAAACATTCCAACCCTCCCTAGACTGGTTACCTGGACACCTTCGAGCTGATTCCTGTAGGAGTAAATGAAGAAAACGCTCCTCATGCCAACGTAGGCGGCAGACAGGGCGACGCCTTTGGCGACCAAATCGCCAGACACGCGGAGGCTGTTGGAGCCAGAAGACCTCTCCAGCGCTTCCTTCAGCCGCAGCAGCAGTCGAAGGAATTTCTTCTCCGCATGACCCCTCAGGAAGCGCCGTCCCATTTCTTGCCTGGACATGACCTGAATTCGACGATGTTGTATCAGTTCAATATAAGTATAATGTGCATTATTGTGATGATTTGGTTGGCTGATTTCCTTGCATTGACGTAAGAGGAGTCTATACCAACTTCAATATAAATGTAAGCAGGCGGAAAGTTGTTTTATATGACAAGAAGACAAGATAAGATAAGTGACAAGCTACGTGCACACCGAACCTCTGAGCTAGCCCAGGAGAAGCCTGCCTTAGCTGCCAGCACACCATCGATCAACAGTAGGTAGTACAGGATTGAAATTCTGTTACAATCACAAACCATTTCCAGCTCAGCAGCTATACGTCCTTCTCCTTTTCCAGGGCTTCACAGTCTGCGTATTTTAATCAAGATTTCGGTTGGATCACAAGAAAGACGAGTGTGAGCCACAGCTCACTGAGCCTCCAACACAGTGACGGGGCTGAGCAGAGACCACCATGCTCCCTTCCGACCTTGGGGGCCAGCAGGAATAGTACCATCCCACGCCAGGACAACCAAATAAAACCTCCGGCATCCGCCACCAGAGGCGTTCCTTCGAACTTGATGCACCACCCCACTGGAGGCACCCTCTATCAACGGCACTGTGGGAAGAGTGGGAGAAGAGAAGCTGAAAACAAGCTGTAACCACGCCTAGAGCTCAATCCTGGGGCCCTATTCTGATTCACTAAACGCGCCCGCAGTGGCTTCGCGAAGCAACTGAGTGGTTTCCCGAAACCACTGGGTGGCTAATTTTCGGAGTTAGCGATATGGATATTATAATAGCGACCTATTCTAATTCACTAAACGCACCTTTTTCTCGTTTCAGTGGTTAACTGAAGCAACTCAGTGGTTTCGAAGGCTCATATCTTAGCGACTGGTCCGGAGCAGTCGCTTCATTTATCAACCAAGTGGTTTCAGTTATCAACCGAGTTGTTACTCAAAATCTTTCGGTTTTCGAGGATTTCTCGTGTTTTTTTCCACGTTAACATTTACGTATTATATAGGGGACTATTTTTCTGCATTTAGGGGTACTATATCTTTTACCCCCACCCCAAACATACAGTATGTTAGGTATGCTAGTACCAAATCCTCCACATGAAAAACAAGTGTAGGTACTTTTTGGAAACAGGGTGGTCCGGAGATTCACATTTTGGTATAATTACATTTTTTACCCCCACCCTAACATACAGTATGTTAGGTAAGCTAGTACCAAATCCTCCACATAGATAATCGTGTAGGTACTTTTTGGAAACAGGGTGATCAGCAGATTCACATTTTGGTAGAATTACATTTTTTACCCCCACCCCTAACATACAGTATGTTAGGTATGCTAGTACAAAATCCTCCACATAATAAATCGTGTAGGTACTTTTTGGAAACAGTGTGATCAGCAGATTCACATTTTGGTAGAATTACATTTTTTACCCCCACCCTAACATACAGTATGTTAGGTATGCTAGTACAAAATCCTCCACATAATAAATCGTGTAGGTACTTTTTGGAAACAGGGTGATCAGCAGATTCACATTTTGGTAGAATTACATTTTTTACCCCCACCCTAACATACAGTATGTTAGGTATGCTAGTACCAAATACTGCACATAAATGATCGTGTAGTTACTTTTTGGAAACAGGGTGATCAGGAGATTCACATTTTGGTAGAATTACATTATTTACCCCACCCAAACATACAGTATGTTAGGTATGCTAGTACCAAATCCTCCACATAAATAATCGTGTAGGTTCTTTTTGGAAACAGTGTGATCAGCAGATTCACATTTTGGTAGAATTACATTTTTTACCCCACCCAAACATACAGTATGTTAGGTATGCTAGTACCAAATCCTCCACATAAATAATCGTGTAGGTACTTTTTGGAAACAGGGTGATCAGCAGATTCACATTTTGGTAGAATTACATTTTTTACCCCCACCCTAACATACAGTATGTTAGGTATGTTAGATCCAAATCCTCCACAAAAAAATCGAGGGGGTACTTTTCGGAAACAGGGTGGGGGTAAAAATGTAATTCTGCCAAAATGTGAGTCTCCTAATCATCGTGTTTCCAAAATGTATCTACACGAATTTTTTGTGGAGGATTTGGATCTAACATAGGTACCGAACATGCTGTATGTTAAGGTGGGGTTAAGCATTTAATTCTACCAAAATGTGAATCTTCTGATCACCCTGTATCCAAAAAGTACCAACACGATTTTTTATTTGGAAGATTTGGATCTAACATACTGTATGTTAGGGTAGGGGTAAAAATGTAATTCTGCCAAAATGTGAATCTCCTGATCACCTTGTTTCTAAAAAGTACCCACTCGATTTTTTATGTGGAGGATTTGGTACTAGCATACCTAACATACTGTATGTTTGGGTGGGGTAAAAAATGTAATTCTACCAAAATGTGAATCTCCTGATCACCCTGTTTCCAAAAAGTACCTACACGATTATCTATGTGGAGGATTTGGTACTAGCATACCTAACATACTGTATGTTAGGGTGGGGTAAAAAATGTAATTCTACCAAAATGTGAATCTCCTGATCACCCTGTTTCCAAAAAGTACCTACACGATTATCTATGTGGAGGATTTGGTACTAGCATACCTAACATACTGTATGTTTGGGTGGGGTAAAAAATGTAATTCTACCAAAATGTGAATCTCCTGATCACCCTGTTTCCAAAAAGTACCTACACGATTATCTATGTGGAGGATTTGGTACTAGCATACCTAACATACTGTATGTTTGGGTGGGGTAAAAAATGTAATTCTACCAAAATGTGAATCTCCTGATCACCCTGTTTCCAAAAAGTACCTACACGATTATCTATGTGGAGGATTTGGTACTAGCATACCTAACATACTGTATGTTAGGGTGGGGTAAAAAATGTAATTCTACCAAAATGTGAATCTCCTGATCACCCTGTTTCCAAAAAGTACCTACACGATTATCTATGTGGAGGATTTGGTACTAGCATACCTAACATACTGTATGTTTGGGTGGGGTAAAAAATGTAATTCTACCAAAATGTGAATCTCCTGATCACCCTGTTTCCAAAAAGTACCTACACGATTATCTATGTGGAGGATTTGGTACTAGCATACCTAACATACTGTATGTTAGGGTGGGGGTAAAAAATGTAATTCTACCGAAATGTGAATCTCCTAATCACCCTGTTTCCAAAAAGTACCCACTCGATTTTTTATGTGGAGGATTTGATTCTAGCATACCTAACATACCTTCTATATTTACATTTGTGGGGGGTAAAAAATTTAATACTTCCAGATAATGAGCCCTCACATCGCCTTGAATCTCATGAAAAAAAGAGTACTCACATGAATATATTTGATACATTTTTATTTTTAACTTTTTTCAATTCCAACTTATAACATTATAAAATCGAATTTTCGTTGTTTATGGAGGGGGTAACAAATAAACCTAATCTATTCATTTATACATCTATTCCCCTCCCTCTCCCGCTTCCAAAATGTGTTCATTCGCCATAATTGGTAAATTTTAACGGTACTGATCTCTTGGAAAATGAATGGGAAACACTATTGAGTTTATAATATCCATGTCGCTTCAGTTAGCAACTCGGTGGTTAAGTTAGCGACTGGTGCGTTTAGTGAATCAGAATAGGGCCTCTGACCCAGCCCTTGAAGCTCTTTCCACCCGTCTTGTAAAAGTCGAGACACGAAAGTCGAACCCCCTTTTCAAGTTTGTCAGTGACGTATTTCCCCCTCAGACGATTTCCGACGCAAGCCCTGCTGCCCACGAGTCTCATTTTGATCATCCCCCAAACTATTCAAACTGGTAAGACCCCCTGGACATCCGGATTTGGATCATCCCCCTTCAAACTCTACAACTCAGTGACAGAATGCCTACAAGCCCCGACAACATGAGTGATAAACTAATTCTATACATTGGCCAATGGTAGTGTGTGCAAAAGTGTAGAAGTAAAATTTATAAATTAAAATCTAACACTGAACGATTGAAAAGACTTTTGGAAACTGAGTGAAGATAACGTCATTGATTGTAAACTAGAAAACTGTTGAAATCTGTGATAGTAGAGTAAGGAGGAAGGTAAACATAAGAAAAACCACATATTTTGTTTGGTTTATTTATTGTTCTTTAGAATTCAGTAGAACTACAGCAATTTCATTAATAACTTAACAATTGTGCTTGCTTTTCATGTCGACATAATTTTCATAGCTGTATCATTAAAAGTTCCTAATAGTTGTAGTTGCATTTCACTATGCCTAGTTCCTGTGTCAGACAGACAAAACGTATCTGACAGACAAAACGTGCGCAGATACGATTTTAGTGCGCACCTAGTTCCCTTCAGGAAAACATTAGTAAGTCCATCCGACGTAGACACACAAGGTGATCTAGCTGCAATTAGGCCTTTCAGGCTTTTACTTTACTTCCAGTCATCACTAACCTTCGAGCCGCTACAAACCACCTACCAGGTAAATATAATTAATTTCTTTCAGTATTTCAGTATTCTATCCTAGTATGATAGATCTGTACTTCCGTTTTTTTTTATAGTCTGTACTTCCTGGTAGGTAGAAAGGAAGTAACTACCTACTCTAAATTATCTTAAGATATGTTACGGACTTGTTGTTAGACAAACAAGGAACCAGTAGAAAGGTAGCAACTGCAAAATCAGTACCTAGTTAGGTATTATAGACCCAAAAAAATGTAGTAAGAGCTCTGGAAAAGCTCTGGTGGCTCTGGTGTTCACTACTTTCTAAAGGTGAAAACGATCAAAATCATCAGTAGGTAGGTTTTTATATCGCAATGTAGGGTCAGAAAGGGATATAAATAGGTATAAGTAGTAATAAATTTATTGCTTTTTCAATACGGCAAATATTCTAATTTTCTATCTGAAAAACTCATTTCGAGACCCCCCAGAGTCTGAATCAGCTGCTCGCTATCGGCCATTTTCTAGTGACTTCACAGGTCGGTAGCTCTTTAGCGTCACTTCCAGAGTCCGCACCTTATTTTGTGACGACTCGAAATCCACCAAAAAAAAATTAGCATCTGCGTCTGCTAGCCCCATCTGTCTCTAGTCGTCACTATCTCAAGTCGTCGTGCCTAACGTGGCGAAAACTCTCTAATGAGTAATTTTATTACTAAACTTGAATAGTTTATTTTTATAAGAAAGCAGAAAGCAGTTGTTCCTATAAATTTTTCAGAAAGCGAAGAAGAAAAAGAAAGCTCTATTTCTCAAGTAACTGATTTGACTTTTAGTGGTCTCCAAGGAAAGTCTCTCAGAGATTGTACAGACCCTTGACAACCCCTTATGAATTTCATCTACGTCAGACCAATATTATTGTTGTTAAATATTAATAAATATAATTATTAGTCAGTATTAATTAAATAATTAAAGGTATGGTTATTTATCTTTGGTGTCAATGACCATTACCGGTTAAATATACCCAATAAAAAATTTAAAAAAAGGTTTATTTATCGTGCTTATAGGGATTGTTACAGTCCTACTGAGTGGTCTTGATAAAGTCTGAAAATTGAATAGTAATTCAAATGATTAAAATATAATTTAAAAACCTCACACCTTTGTACAGAAAGTTATTGAGCTAGGGCGTTTCGAAAAATGTCATCCCTTGTTTTTCGCTTTGAAGAACTGACAACAACCTAAAGCTCGGAGCACAACATGACCCTAGGAAGAAATTATGGAAGAGATGCTACTGCAAACTGTAATTGAGGACTGAGAAAATATGTATTACATGTGTATGGTTAATTCAACTAGATAAAAGAATAAAATTATTTTTGCTGTTTACGTAGGTACCTGATTTGAGAATCAGTCGTGATTAGCAAATCGTGGGCGGGAGGCGAGCGCTTTTGATGTGAGGACATCATCCGGCAGTCGAGAAAGTGTATAGTCAGTCTGGGTGAAAGGAAAGTGAAGGGTTAGAAAGGGAGGGAACATGTGGGTAACCTGTTAGACACTCTGTTGACAAGAGAGTTGTTTGATCGGTAAAAGGCGGAGACTAAGATACGCCCTATTAGAGATATTTGTACAACTTTTTTTCAAACAACTTGATTGTAGTAAATAACTTGATGGCGAACTATGTGGTAAACAAACAACCTTAATCCCTCTCACCACATGGATGTCAGATGGTCTGGTTACCACATGGTCCCTCCATTTTTAATCCCTTTACTTCCCCTTCAAATAGGATCACTGACTGACTGACTTTTTAGTATTCTCTCCTACGGGCTGAACATTAATTCCTTGCATCGAAAGAGCTGCCTCCGTACTGAAGGAAAAATTCCTCTCGTTTTCATAAATCAGAAGATAGGTGTAGATTTAGGTGTTAGCTTAGGTATGAGAGTTGGATGCATAATTGAGTGTATGCTGGAGATTGTGAAACTTACATTATTATATCATGTTGGAGGAACAGCGTTCTGCAGATAAATTATAGTGTACGCTAACTAATGCAATACTATGTGGAAACAAGTAAAACCTCATCAAACCATACATTGGGTTGCCATTACAGCATAACAATCGACGTTTACAGTCTGAGTCATAACAAAGTACACGTCGGATATAAACGGAAATGCTTGCATACGAGTCTGCAACACATTGGGCCATTTTCATGTCAACCACTACACAACAAGGTAGTGAAGTAAGGTTGTTAGTTCATGTACCAAGCATCAAAATAAGAAAACAGTTGATTGTTCTCTACGCCACACAGTGTTTATGTAATGAGCCGCCACCCAAGTCGACGGCTCTTACAGCATCCACCCACTCCCTGGATGAATCAGCGAATGAATCCAACACATCGGCCGATAAGCCAAAAAAGGGGCTTCCATACATCCCGCAAAGCATGGAGGAAGAGGAAACCAAGGGCCGGGTAGGTGGCAGCACCGAACGAAGGGGGACAAGGCACTAGTGGAGTGGGGGAGCGGATGGGGAGGGGCGAACGATCGTTACGACGCCACCCCACGGCGTCAGTCGTGTCTTGATCGAGCACTCACCAACAACCTTTGCAAATTTAGAGCCCACACACCCCATGATACTGTGATCCGAAGCTGTGTCGGAACAGTGATCGAGAACAAAGTGATAGTTAACTGTGAGAGAACTTTGCTGTGAACATTAGAGCCCACCTTTACGAACATTTGATAACCCCGGCAACTCGACACCGTTATACTGAGGCAATTGGATCACGATACGCCCTACCAGTTGAGCTCAGAACGAAAGACTCGAGGACCTCTGCATTCCAACGGACCACCATACGACGCCACGCTTCAACCCCCGTCTATACCGGTAAAGATTGTAAATCTTTAATCCTTTCCCTAGTAGAATCACATTGTATATATATAAACTCCTCCTAGGTATTGTTCCTTTTTATAGTTAATGATAATTGTGAAAGCTGCAAAACATATATTCTTCTTTATTGACGCCATTGTTTGGAGGTACCCCGTCTGGGCCCTCCGCAGGAAAGGGTATCTTATTCCCTCATTCGTTCATTATATTTACTGATCTCAGAGGTGTAGGAGAAACATACTCATTTACCATTTTTATACGATTTTATAGTGCACAGTACATTTTATTTACGAAACACGTTACCATTATGTCTACACTCAAAATAGACAATTCTCGTTCAGTAATTTAAACCTTGTAGTTTATATTCGACTTACCTGATCAATTTCCTGGTGCTTGGTAAAACAAAGGCAGATATAACTAGGAAAATAGAATCAACTTACCTTATTCGAGTCTTGCTGAACTGCGTAGATCCATCAAAGGTTAATCTAGGGATAGTTTACTTACCTGAAGAAGTCCAATTCTCGAAGAGTACCTGAAACAAAAGACAAATAGTTAACATTGAAAGAAAGCAATAACTAAGTTCAATAATTCGCAAACTAAGGGGAACATACTTACCTCACGAAGGTCTAGGTGAAACGGGAGACCATTTTTCGGTGATTCCAGGGAACACCTAGTCAACGACTCCGACGCCACACCTAGCCGACGAGAACCATAGATCTTCACCACGGTAAGTGGATCCAACTATCCTAGTCATAAAGCGCAGGGACAAGTAATCGTTAGATTTTCATAAAAATCCAATCCATCGGCCACGTAGGAAAATCTGACTATTACATTTATTGGTCGCGTGAGCAAGACTTGCTTAGTTTTCGTGACGATTTTTCAGTTAATGTGCCAAAGCAAAGACATGAAAATGTCAAAATCAGGGGCGGCTGCTGATAGGAGCATAGGCGCATGTGCACCCCCAGCCAATTAAAAAAGAAAAAAACAATCAAAGTTAGTTCCTCTGGGTTTGAAGAGTAAGTTGGCTTGTGACAGAAGACATCGTAGGTACTGTGCTAGTTGAATCTACGCGCGAAAACAGTGGCAGGGAGCTCCCTCTTTTCTGACCAATCAGCGGCGGATTGCGCAAATCCAGTTTTATGCGCCGTTCTTGACTAGGGTGAGGTGTTTAGATGGAGGTGTGCTCGTGAGATTGACCAACCAGAGAGCACGAAATGTGACCTTGATGAGCAGCCCGGAGGACGTGCTCTTGGGGTGTGTGAGCGAGTGGAACTCAAATTGTATTATTTTGTCTTCCTGCCTCACTGGTTTCCTGATCGTAAACAAATAGAACTGATAAGGGCATTTCCCGTTTTTCGTTTTCGGTCCACCGTTTTGTTCTAAGTATTGTGATTATTTAGGAGTGTTGCAGGTACCATGAATAATTCGGTGCATTACATTAACGTAAACTATTCGTGTTTGTCGGTCGTGGAAAAGTGCAACATTCCAGAAACTGGCCGCCCCTTACGATTAAAAATCGTGCAGATTCGTACCGTAAGTTTAATCTCAAATAACATTCGACTTCTTATAATATTATTACAAGAAGGTAGATTGGCTTTGCAGGTGTGAAGTGACTAACAAATTATTTTGAGGCTTGGGTTAAAGACGGCATAAGTGATCTCCCATTTAGCCAAAAAAAAACGCATTGGCTGTCTCCCATAAAAACGCTCTGGTAGATTTGCGTATATTGGGTCGTCAAAATATAATGCAACAACTCGACAGTGCATATCATCTTAATCTGATGCAAAAAGCCAAAACGGTTAACAAAAATAGGTACATTCTGTCTCGAATCATCGTTAATTTTTCTTCCGAGTTGGACGATGTTTTGAATCGTCACGGGCAAATACACATTTCAGCTTTGCAATAAGATGGATGCATTTCTTGGGTTTAGACCTTTGATGATTAAGTATTTCAGAATTTCTGTTAACCACTAGAGAACATTATTTTTCGTGTCCATTGCTCCTACGTATTAAATACGTAGAAAATACTAAATTTTAGTACCGTTTGCAATTTTAGGATGAAAAAGTTACCAAGATTTATCCTATTTATTTATTTTATTTTTTTTTTTGTAACCCCTCAAAGACAAAATGTCTTTTTTTTTACATATCGTTGAAATTTCTATTTGGCAGAGAAAAGCACCTATTCTGTCCCTTCTCCATAGCTTCTCCTGATCTCCGTGCACCCCCTGAGTTCAGGGCAGGAACCGCCACTGGTCAAAATGCAATAGGGGAAAGGCTTGTACCTTGGGACGATTTTTTCAATTACATTTTTTTCACAGACAAAAGTAATTAAGCAATTAACGGAAGGGTGTATTATTCTCTACTACTCTTGAGGTTTAATAAACTGTATAAACCATAATTTTGAAAAAAAGTTTAAATACCATAAAACTTGATTTTTCAAAATGTCTATTTTGTCCCGAGGTACAAACAGTGTATGTACCTCGGGACACCCATGTTTGTACCTTGGGACAGAAGGATAAATTTAGAAGAAAACCACCTAAATTATTCGAAATATTTTATTTAAACATTAGTTATCGCAAAAACAGACTTTAATTATCAAATATCCTTTTAAAGGAGTTCAAACATAGACAAGTAGCAAAATTTGGTTACCTACTTTTACATTGCTATCACACAAATAGGATACTATCTTATCACAAACGGCATGTTCGGGATGAGTATTATTAAGTCAAACAAAGATGCTTCAAAGAATAATAAACTAAAAGGATCATTATTGGTAAATCTTGCTGCCTTTTCGACCATTGGCCTGTTGAATCATCAAAAATGTAGTGTGCGCAGGGGTCGGAAAAACTGTTTATTGTTATTTTTCTACACTAGACCTCATTCTGAGAATTCACTTTGTATTTAATTTGTTACCAACCACGGCCTTTTAGCGTGAGAAGACCTTTTTCTATGATTTTTCAAAGTTTCGAATGTGTATGACGTTACAGTGGGCAGGGGGGGTCCTGCCCAGGTGGGAGGGACGCGTGGCGTCATAAACATTCGAAACTTTGAAAAATCATAGAAAAAGATCTACTCATCCAAAAAGAGAACGGCTGGTGTCAAAATTCTCAAGGTGAGGTCTACTTTTGATTAAAATTTTTAAAAAAATCAGGCGCTTCTCCCATTGACTTGGGATCAATCTCCTATCCTTTCGACTAAACTATATTAATTTACACTTCGGAATCAGAGCTCGTAACCACTGAGCTATGGAAGTGAATGGACAGAAATGCGAAGAGTTAGCTGATCACAACATCTCTCCCCTGTTGGGAAATCTTAGTTACTCCGTTACTTAGTCAGGGTGGTGAGGGCTCTTTAGCCGGCCTTATTCAACCCAGTGAGAACGCTATATTTTTTACTGGCTTCGGAGTTTTGTTATTATTATTTCTTCATGAACGGGGCGGGGCATCTGCTGACCTCAACGTTTGTCTGAATAGGCTGTGGCTCGACTCGTGTCTTGGGGGAAGTTGTTTTGATGACAACACTAATTTATTATTGTTCCCAGAGAATGCTGAGGAAACCATTCGGGTCTGTACGACTGCGCCACTTTGTTGAGTCATCAAAGATTAACTTCCCTCGACCGAGGATCGATCTTCTATCGTTCCGACTAAACTATATTTACACTTCTGAGTCGGAGCTCGCTACCACTGAGCTAAGGAAGTAAATGGACAGAAATGTAAAGAGGTAGCTGATCACAACAGGCCCATCCACTGGCTGCTGATTCACTCCATCCTTTGATCGTGGCATCTGCACATGAATGGGCCAACATCTTAACATGGTAGCTTAGGCCAAGACCGAACATAAATAACATAAAACGAAAAAATATTGTGTCCCAAGGTACAAACCTCAACGTGTCCCAAGGTACAAACATTTGACATTTTCCAAAAAATTTAATTATTGACATATCATGATATAATAACATTTTAAAAACATCAAAATCATAGAGATGAACCTTGAATTGAAGGAAAGCAGTTGCAAGTGGAAGAAATTCAAACTTATCTTTCTGTCAATTGATCGTGATATGGAGCAAAGACAAAACTTTGGGACCGGTGATAACAAACAACGAATTTTCATCATCACATGGTCGGTGATAACAGAAAAAGGGGCACATACACGGTGTTGCCTTCACATCCAAAGACGATTGGAGCCCAGTCCAATTTTTTTTGTGCCTCTTTTCTAATTGATTTAAGCATTGTCCCGAGGTACAAGCGTCCCAAGGTACAAGCCTTTCCCCTACTATGTGAATCCGACAGGTAGGTAGTTATTTATAATGGAAGGAATGCCTCACCTGGGGAACGGCGAACGTCGACCGAGCTAAATCCTGCATGGCCCACCATGTTACATCTTGGTTGTTCAACTGCTCGATGTATTTCCCGAGGGTGCTTGGACCCGCGTCCCACAGCTGTTGTAGACTTGAAATTTCGCTGCCACAAGTTTCGGATATCCATTTCAAAACTTCCAATTTCTCGTTGCATAGAGACTTCTTCTTGCCTATGAAAGAGGTTTAGTAGTGATAGGTAAATATTGTACCCTGCTATAAAAAAGTACTGAAATAAATGCTTGCATACGAAATCTGCACACATTGGGACATTTTCACGTCAACCACTACACAACAAGGTAGTGAAGTAAGAAAACAGTTGATTGTTCTCTACGCAACACAGCGAGTCTATTTTGTTTATTGGTCGCGTGAGCAAGTTTTTTTCGTGACGATTTCTCAGTTTATGTGCCAAAGCAAAGACATGAAAATGTCAAAAAACTAGGTAGCTACAATACAATGTACTAATGAAGTAAGCGATATGCGGAGTGTCACTAATGCGAAGGTGTAACATTCACAACTCCCTAATCTTGCCGAGACCGGCCGAATAAACACGAAGGGTTGCGAACAACAAACCATCCACACCTCATCAGAGTCAGTCTATCGGTCGCGTGTGTCCTGTGTATGATTGGTAAGTGAGTCCACATTCATATTCAACTCATTTCATACCGTATCTAATTGAATATCATGTACTTTATTGTTCCATTGTAATCTCCAGTCATCAGTATCAGTCAATCAACATCAATACAATTCAAATCAGTCAATAATCAAGCAATAAAGCCAAGTTTCAAAGCTCCTTCAGACAAGTGAGCGCATTCAGTTCAGTTCTCTCACAAAACTCAGACCCAGGCGACAGTCAGTCAAATACTGACGTGTCGAATTCAGTCAGCCAGTCAGATACTGGTCTGGAGCAACAGCTCATGGACAATCAGTCACATACTGATGTGTCAATTCAGTCGGTCAGATACCGATTCTGGATCATATATCCAGACCTGGGTTTTGTGAGATATCAGCAGTAGTTCAATCATTCAGTCAAGAAACGAGGCGTCACGGTGGTCAGGGGCGGCTGTAGGGGTGGTTTACGGAGGCCGCTAGGGGTCACAATCCCCACAGACTGGAGGTTACATTTGGAGATTATTTCATACAATAATCTTCATTTCAATCAAAGTGAACATTTCACTTGCCTACTTTTCAACAGACATTAATTGTGTATCATGTCAGTATCATCATCAAGGAACATTATGATGGAACCAAACCAAATCAAATTAAGTTTCATACCATTCAAATTCATTCATACATATTCCATATACAGACATAATCGTATTTTAATGTCCCAAAACAGTTCAATATTCGTGAATATCAACATTATTCACGACACGGAGAGTCATTTCCCGTAGAACAAGACATTGCAAATTATTACACGACGGTTTTGCCTTATTAAATATTCAATTGCGATTCACATTCAGACGAGCGTGGCCTCCTATCTCTCGAGTGAACCAAAAGAAAAGTATGATTTGAAACGTTTTTTTTTTCAAAATTTTTATTCACTCGAACGACAAAGCAAGGCCTTCGAAGTGGACCTATCTCTCGAGTGAACCAAACGAAAAGGATGAAAACCATTGATTTTTGCAGCCTTTTTCCACATCGTCCAAACTCGCCCAACATTACCTTCTCAGTTTATGAAATTTCCCCCATTTGTCACAGAAGGAGACACTTGAGTTTGACTGGGTGGCTCGAGGGCGGCAGAAGCCGTAAATCGGACCAGCTGTTGTTTCTACCACGGAAATTATGTTTACTGGGCACATGTGTTGTCCCCGTAATAATCGTCGGAGTTTCCGTCTAACGGGAACGGAGTGAAACGCCACAGAACCCTGATTTATCGGGTATTTACAACTTTGCGATAACCGTCTTCAACATAAAGGGTCGTCCATACCAGCTATCAACCACACGGTCTTTTCAGGTGGTGCACGAGTTGTGACGAGAAGTACCTTTGTAGTTGGATAGCATCACAATAAATGCCCCGATTCGGACGAACATGGTAGCATTCATGGAAATGAAATAGAGGTGTGATAGACAAGGTCATTTGGCGGATTTGAATCCCAAACGGTCACTCATTACAAAGACCAGGTCTATTGAATCCGTTCACCAGTTCGTTACGTTCACACACATGACAAACCAACCGGTCACAATTCACAAAACGCTGCAAATTATTACACAATGGTTTATTATTTTTCTATATTGATCACTCGTCTACAAAGCCACCAACCATCCAACATGGAGAAAAACATCGATCCCATTTCGGTCAACTTTAATTTGAACGGAGATTAGGCCTCTTTTGCGATTCACACTCGTGTTTCTGATTTATCGTACGTCCAATCCTTAAATTCTCGTAGGGAGCGAACGGTTTGTCCTACAGGGCTCCGTGAGATCTCAAAAAATTCTATAGAATCTTAAATTGAAGGAAAAACAATACCTTTACATCAAAATATTTGAGTTAGGGCGTTTTCAAAATTTCAGAATTCAATTTTGAACCCTTAGAAGTGAACTTCATCAACCAAAATCTTAGGGGCACAACTAGACCCCAAATGGAGCTTACATACCAAATTTCATCAAATCGGTATGCTAAGTGGCAAAAGTGCTACGGCGAATGGACGGCCAAATTTTGTTTATTATTTTCAATAATAGTTTATTATTTTCAATAATGAACCTTTGGAATCGACCAAGAAAAAAAAACGTCTGCCAAGTGGGTGTGGCACATAGCTTCCTCGTATCCATAACCCGATTATACAGATGATCCGATGCATAGTAGTTAATCTCAAAATACTGATCTCTAAGTAACTACCACTACCACCACCATAGGGGACCATCTACACGCTAATCTGGACAATCCTAGAAAATTTCATCAAATTCGGATGAAAAATTAAGTGAGTAGATGTATGTGATTGGATAAAAAAAAATACTTAGCCTCGGCTGGGATTCGAACCCGCGACCCCTGGGGGACAGTTGAAGTTACGGCCGTTACAAGGAATTCACGTTTGCGCATGCGCAGTCGCTTCTATCAGTTCGAAGGTGATGATTTTCATAGGGGACCATTTAAATACTAATCTGTAACATCCCTGAAAATGTCATTGAAATCGGATAGAAAATGTAGAAGTTATGGCCGTTACAAGGAATTCACGTTTGCGCATGCGCAGTCGCTTCTATCAGTCCGAAGGTGATGATTTTCATAGGGGACTATCTAAATACTAATCTGTAACATCCCTGAAAATTTCATTGAAATCAGATAGAAAATGTAGAAGTTATGGCCGTTACAAGGAATTCACGTTTGCGCATGCGCAGTCGCTTCTATCAGTCCGAAGGTGATGATTTTCATAGGGGACCATTTAAATACTAATCTGTAACATCCCTGAGAATTTCATTGAAATCGGATAGAAAATGTAGAAGTTATGGCCGTTACAAGGAATTCACGTTTGCGCTTGCGCAGTCGCTTCTATCAGTCCGGGGATGATGATTTTCATAGGGGACCGTCTACACACCAACCCGCACAATCCCTGAAAATTTCATTGAAATCGGACAATAACTTCGTATAGTTATGCGCGTTACAAGGAATTCATGACAGACAGACAGACAGACAGACAGACACGGAACCAAAATTGTTCAGGAAGGTCTGAAACGCAAAACGCGAGTGGAAATTTTGATTTTGGAGAACTTTTTTTTTCGTCCTTGAAAAGTGAAAACAAAGCTTCCGCTACCTTGGTAGACTCGGAAGCAAAAAATTCACCCCCTCAAAATTTGATGGTTTACGTTTCAAGGTACGTAGAATCCAAAAATCGAATAAAAATTTGGCCGTCTGTCTGCCGTCCGCGGCACTTTTGCCACTTAGCATTGACCGATTTTGATGAAATTTGGTATGTAGGCTCCATTTGGGGTCTAGTTGTGCCCCGAAAATTTTGGTTGATGTAGTTCACTTCTAAAGGTTGAAAATTAAGGGTTAAAATTTTGAAAACGCTCTAACTCAAAACATTTTGATATAAAGGTATTGTTTTTCCGTCAATTTAAGATTCTATTGAATTTTTAAAATTTTTTGAGACCACGCGGAGCCTTGTAGGACAAACCGTTCGCTCTCTACGAGAATTTAAGATTTGGACGTACGATAAATCAGAAACACGAGTGTGAATCGCTAATGAGGCCTCATCTCCGTTCAAATTATACCTGACCGAAATACGATCGAGGTTTTTCTTCATGTTGGATGGTTGGTGGCTTTGCAGACGAGTGATCTATAGAAAAATAATAAACCATTGTGTAATAATTTGCAGCGTTTTATTCGAATTTGGATGCTACGTACCTTGAAACGTAAACCATCAAATTTTGAGGGGTGTTAAAATTTTGTTTTCTTGGTCGATTCCAAAGGTTCATTAAGGTAAATGGGGGTATAGTGGACACTGTTCCAATATTGGACACTTGCTTGCATAAATGTGAAAAATAAGAGTAATAGGCGCCAAACTACTTTGAAATCCATAGAATTTGTAGGTTGTGCCATCTATGAAGCTACTGTAGAACTACCAATACTCCAGAGCATCATGGGAAAGAATAATAACCATTTGAAAATCGCGTAGTTGAGGTCTGTCGCTAGCATGTAGTTCTTGCTGCTGAAACTCGTTAGGAGACAGGTATGTTGCAACAGTATTTTTGGAATTTATGATTGCTTGAGCGACTTCTGGTTTTTTGTGACGTTCAAGTAGATAGTATAGATTAGTTTTTCTTACGGTACGAATCTGCACGATTTTTAAATTTTAACGTCTGCTGGAGTCCAGGTAGAGACGGCAAGGGGCGGCCAGTTTTTGGAATGTTGCACTTTTCCACGACTGACAAACACGAATAGTTCCGCAAACTATATCCATCGAGTCAACCTTCCATGGTGAAACCTTGACACGGAAATTGGAGCCGTGAGAAATTTGATGTTCGTGTAGTGCCACGGAATTTCAATTTCGGAAAAGCTCCAACTTCAATCTGCAGTAGGAGTGGAATCATGTCACTTTTAAGAGGAGAAATTCGCGAAAAATTATGGTACGCGCGGGAATTTGCTTGGTGATAAGAGATAAGTAGTTCTATGTTCTCCAGAAGAATGCGCCAAAGGGATGCAAAGTTTCTGTGGCAGACCTATTATAGGCTATAATAGCATTTGATGCTTAATGTTTCGTTAAACGCACCCATAAACCCAGTTTAGAGTATAACAAAATTCAGTTATTTTGGAAATTGCTATTTTTGCAGCGATTCGAGTCGATTGTCCTCAAAATGATGGATATTATATTAACATGATTAATTCGGTGATTTCCACGAAAACTACCACTAAAAACACACTTTTTAAATACTTTTACCCCTTAGAGTTGTCCAGAATTTCTGGGCAACGAACTTAGGAAAAGCTCAAGACTCACAGAATGAGCAGAGTGAAAGTTATAGGAAAATATTGCAAACACAAATTCATTATAGAAAGAAATGAGAGTAAAAACTTTTTGACATGAAGTTACTTTTCTGCCAGAGAATTCTAAACGACTATAGCAAAACCTGCTCTGTACTTTGTAGTTACACTTTTTGACATTTTCATGTTTTTGCTTTGGCACATAAACTGAAAAATCGTCACGAAAACTAAGCAAGTCTTGCTCACGCGACCAATAAATAAAATAGACTCACTGTGTGGCGTAGAGAACAATCAACTGTTTTCTTATTTTGATGCTTGGGTACATGAACTTTAAGACAGGTGCTTGAAAAGAGTATCGAATTTCAAATTACTATCCACCACCTATTCATTGGCTTTAAGTCAGCATATGATACGATCATCAGAGAACGACTGTATGCTGCCATGAGAGAGTTCGGGATACCTGAACAACTATGCAAGATGGTACAGCTGACAATGAGTCACACAGTCTGTCAGGTACGGGTCCAAGGGAGTTTGTCTGAAAAGTTTGAAACTAAAGTTGGATTAAGGCAAGGTGATGCCCTAGCTTGCTTGCTGTTTAACATAGCCCTGGAAAAGGTAGTGCGCGATGCCCAGATAGATACCAGTGGGACCATTTTCCATAGACCCGTACAGCTTTTGGCATATGCAGATGATATAAATTTAATGACCAGAACTGTTAGGGATTTGGAAAGTGCTTTCAGCTCAGTTATGTTGGCAGCAGCAAATATGGGGCTCACCGTCAACCAAGGAAAAACAAAGTATATGGTTTCCAATAGAAACTTGAATGAAATTCGGACACCAAACATTCTCATTGGACCGTACCAATTTGAAATGGTGGAAACTTTCACTTACCTTGGCTCTACTGTACATGAATGCAATGCCCAACCGAAATCAATGCTAGAATTCTTTCTGCCAACTGGTGCTACTTTGGACTGTTGCCACTCCTCAAGTCTCGAGCCCTCTCCAGAAAAACTAAAATAACGCTGTACAATGTACTGCTTCGCCCTGTACTAACCTATGGGTCAGAAACATGGGTGATGACAAAGCAGTCTGAGAGTGTGCTCAGGGTTTTTGAGAGGAAGATCCTTCGGGGAATCCTGGGCCCACTGTTTGACCATGGACAATGGAGACGCCGAAAAAATTAAGAACTGTACCAGCTGTACGAAGATTACGATGTAGTAAAGTTCGTGAAGCTGGGACGGTTGAGATGGGCTGGACATGTTCTCCGAATGGATGACGACGACCCATGCAAACAGCTGCTGCTCTCCAGACCAAATGGTACAAGAAGGAGAGGAAGACCGAGGCAGAGATGGAGTGACAACTTAGAGGAGGACACAGCACGACTTGGGTGCTATGAATGGATGACAACGGCACAGGATCGGACAAGCTGGAGAGGTGTCTTAGTGGAGGCCAAGGCTCACCCTGGGCTGTAGTGCCAATTAGTTAGTTAGTTAGTTAGGGTACATGAACTAACAACCTTACTTCACTACCTTGTTGTGTAGTGGTTGACATATAATGTCCCTAAGTGTTGCAGACTCGTATGCAAGCATTTTCTATCTATTTTTGTTAACTCTGGAAAGCCACCTATGCCAGTTGCACTCTCTATTCGACAGGAGCGCTGTAGCTGCTTGGGTGTGATTGCCAAATCAATTTATTCTTTCACTCATTTCGTCAAGTAAAATGTAAATAATTCCTTCTTGATTTTTGATTTCATGAATAATTGGTTCATCAAATCACCCTTTGATCTGTGACTGATTAATACAAAAATACACATTTTGGCTAATGATCTCATATTTGTGTGGAAATAACTTGTAACAGCCTTTTATCAGGCTGACACGTTGGAATGACGTAAGCGACGGATGGCTTAAAGCGATAGGTCCCATATCGACGATGTTACGGCAACATGTCGTATGACCATATTGAGTTTTTCATACCACTGGATTCGTATTTTCGTGGGGAATCGATCGGTATTATTAAAAATTCGGTTAGTAGCCTTGAAACCGCTGATAATAGCGATAGAGCAACACTGCGTATGAAGAGGTATGTTATCAACAAGTTGTATCCACCCTAGAATTTCAGACAACATGTCGTATCTTGCTGATCTTCCTAAAAATCAGATTTTATTCTAAAAAATTCATGTGGAAGGCTTCGCTACTTATACTGAAGTACCTAGGAAACAAAATCGATTATTTTGAGAATAATGGTTACGTTGTAAGCAGTTTTTTGTGTCTCCTAAAAAGTTTCCCCAAACTTGATAGGACATGTTGCCGTAACATCGTCAATATGTCGCTTTCTAGGGTTAATCGTTTTGTCTTATTATAATTTTTCAATCTTCAAAAAAATTCTGTAGGACTTACTTAGCAGAATGATAATTGAAGTCAAGATTTCATAGGCGACTCGAATTATTTTGTAGAACAGAGATACTACAACATCCATGAGGAACAACGTAATGAATACGAGTTAGCATTGAATCTCGAATACAAGCTCAGCCCCGACAGTTTTCGATCTACCAGCAGTTGCCTCCTCCAGTTTACAAGGCTGAGCACCTGTGAAATTGTGATAGGTACTGCTTTAGAAAACATCAGAGAATCATTACACGTACTCACCAGCCTTTCAACTCAGTACCTTGAACCTTCCTTACTATTGAGAGTTAAATATTCAATCTAAGTGTAATGTTGATTATTCATAATAACAACAATTATCGAATTACTCCACAATAAATCAACAAACCAGTTAATCCACCAAAGAAATTGTTGTACAGTACGTACCAAGTGCTATTGAAATGATTTTACATTTAAACATATTGTTTATTTAGTAATGCTTGCATTCTAGGAGACGTCCCATTGGATAAGCATTAGGTCAGTTTAAACAGTTGGTAAGCTACGAAACACGTATTTTTATTTACCTCCCTCCTGTACAAAACTTTTCCACTCAATATAATTTAGTTAGTATTTTGAGTTAAAAATAGTGGACCTCCCCCCCTCATCAACCAACAAATTTCTAGCGGGATGAGAGCCTCAAATGAGGAATTTCACCGAATTCTGTTTGCATTTTTCCTGAATAGTTAATGGTGTGGGATAGATGAAAATCGGGCTGATTTCGTAAAATAAGTCTCCTGTTATTTTTGGGAGACAATCAAAATTTATGATTTCAAAACTAAGCGGGAAAACGGACGTGAAGCGGGAACGCTTGCTGATTGGGCTGTTTGGATCGCCGTCTCCTCCCAGTGTTGCCCGATGGGACGACGAAATCGTGTTTTCTAAGAGGAAAGTTATCAAACAAAAACAGGGGAAACCTAATTTACCCCATCTTGCTTTTTCTATTTTTTTCTTCAGTTTTTCGATTTCGAACTTTACTGTTTCGTGAAATTTTGCATCTGGGGACTATAGATTTCTCGATCTCAGCGCTTCAAGCGGCCGTAAATAAACTATTCCAGGGTGACGTCATTTTCCCGGGTTTTTTAAACGTTCGTATTGTCTACACTGTTTTGTTTATTCGTAAATTTGGAGGTTTAGGAGGTTTTTCGAGGTGCTAAATCCGATTTTGGGGTCAAAAATAGGAAATTCCGACATGGTGAAATTCCTCATTTGAACAGCATATTAAAATCCATGATCAACGACACCCAACATGCGAATTCGAGTTCCCCCCCCCCACACATTATCTCCCCTCTCGTGCCCTCTGTGGTGTTATTCAACCTCATCAGGTGATAATTTTCTATGTTCCCAAGAACACTATTAATCTAGTTACCCAATTTTCATTATTGTCTTGTAGGCGAATAAATTGTAGTATAATTGAGAATAGAATGTTTGTTTCCTTCTGTGTGGAAACAGACGCATCCAAATCCACAATTGCTGCCACTCTTTCTCAATCCAATCGGCCTGTAGCGTTCTTTTCAAGAACCCTTTCAGGGTCAGAACGTGGCCACCCTCCAGTTGAGAAGGAAGCCTATGCAATTGTGGAGTCTGTTCGCCATTGGAGACATTTCCTTATGGGCCGGCACTTCACTCTCATTACCGACCAACGCTCAGTTTCTTTTATATTCGACATCAAGCGATCTGCAAATGGGAGCTCAACCCCCACTTGGCTCCTCACTCCTGGACAAGTTCTGCTGAAAAAATTCGATCGGCGCTGCAAATTTGAACCACTTGTGGAGGAAGTCACACTGATAGATGGGACTCATGACTACGCCCACATCAGATACCCCAATGGGCGTGAGTCTACAGTCTCTACAAGACATTTGGCACCACTGGGTGTGCCAGCTGAAGACATCCCTAGAAGAGGTCCTAGCTCCATCCAACCCTGAGATTCTGGAGGAAAACATCGACCCTCCGATCCAACCTATTCCCGATCTCAAGCCCCAATCCCCTTATCCCTTTTCTAACCCTTCAGGCCTGTCCCCTGCTTCACAGAATGAGGATCGCGTTCGAAGAAGCACAAGGACTCGTCGACCACCAGCCTACCTCCAGGACTACGTCCAATCCTGAGGGTGGGGTGAATGTGGTGTTATTCAACCTCATCAGGTGATAATTTTCTATGTTCCCAAGAACGCTATTAATCTAGTTACCCAATTTTCATTATTGTCTTGTAGGCGAATAAAGCCTTTGAATCGGCAAAACATTCTATTCTCAATTATACTACACCCTCCCCACGCTAGTTTAGATAGTCTGGTAAAATAGTGAGCATTTCGGAAGATTTCTTAGTCAAAATTGAGGCCTGTGCAGGGTTTACAAGATTATGCCCGAAAACGCTAGTTTTATAAGCATCAAATCCCTTTAAAATGCAAAATTCAGAATTCTGGTGACGTAGTGCACAACTAGATAGGTTTCCGCGTCAAACCAAAAAATAAACACGAAAATCGGTTGGAAATTGGGAAGATCCAATCCTTTATCCACGGTGGACAGCGCCTTTTTAAATTTGAAGAACGCCAAAATTTATAGCGTATTAGACCTAAATTCAGCCTATAACAAAATTGAGCTGACCGCAGAATCAAAGAAGCTAACCGCATTCCAGTGCGAATTCGGAACTTTCGCAAACAAAAGAGTCCCATTTGGGATAAATAAGGGCAGTCCAACCCTTGCCAAACTGATGGACGCCCTTTTCAATGATGTCAGGTACAAATATTGTTTTTATTACCACGATGATATTTTCGTTTATTCAGATAATTACGAGGACCACGTGAACCATCTGTTTAAAATTTTAACAAGGTTAAAACACGCAAATTTCACCATAAATCCCGATAAACAAAAGTAGATTTCTTGGGTCACCAAATTTCACAAGGACAAATTTCGGTGAACCCAGATAGAGTAAAAGCGCTTCTAGCAATCCCCTGACCACGTATCCCGAAGGAAATTGCTTCGTTCCTCGGAAGTGTTAACTTTTTCGCAAAATTTCTACCTAATGTTGGCATCATAGCCCCACTTAACTGGGGATTTATGACTGGGGGACAATTGGAAAGCCAGGAGAGAGAGAGGTCTTTGACAAGGAAAGCCAAGGAAGAAAGTCTTTGACTTGATTTATGAATTTCCTATTTTGTGAATAAACCCCGTTCCTTTTCGTTGTATTTTAGGCACAGTTGCATAATTTACCGTTGGGAAGAACCAACCAGTACAAAAGTTTCAAAAATATTGTACAGATATTTATTTTAGGGATAGACTTATCTCTCCATTGGCTATGCAGTTTTAAGGAAAAATTATCACAATAAATATTCATATTTGTGTGTATAATAATAATAAAAAATTGTGACTCAGAGATAAAAATGAAATTTGACGTCACCATGGTCCGACTGGATTTCATACGAGTACAAGGATGACACAACAAAATGGGACCACCCACTTAACTTCAATGCACAAATACAGTTTATGATGGGAGAAGATAATAATTTATCGCGTTTTCGGGGATTACTCAACCTGTAAAGTAAGTAAAGTAAAGAAAACAACCATTTCAGGTTGGATTTTCGTCCGACTGCCATTCCTGGCGTCGCGGACGTCATCAGCTGTCTTCCTAAGAGAAGATCAGAATTTGTTCTGATGATTTCGCTCATGGCTTCCCATTGGCCTCACCGCCCTTGGTTCGGACAAGGGGAAACTGCGACCGACTTGCCCGAAAATATGCTCCCGAGGCGAGCCCCGAACTCACGGCCCCTGCAACCGGTCCGAGTCTCGTCCCCAGAGACACATGCCGTAGCTCGCTCGGTCACAGCTGACCCCATTACTCAACCTGTTTAGTGTGGATATGTATCCTAAAATTGAAAAAAAAGGTTAGTTTTTATAAAAAAACAAAAAAAAAATCTGCGCTTAGAACAATATTGCCATCTCTTTGTAAACAAATCAGTCACGCAATCTATCCCCGCCCACAGGGTGTATAAATCAGCTATTATGTTACTTACCAAAATGTCAAAACCCCTGCCTTCCTCATTTCCACGTTCTCTCCACTCCTCAAGAAAGACAGTTCTCACTCCAACCACTGCGTATTCCTATTGCATCACCACTGGCGCTTCGGACATGCCGTGAGGATTCCGTTAGGGTCTTCCTTAATCCAGTTAATACTAAGCCGCCTGTCTGAGGGAATGATCTATTGATTATTTGCAGCGAGACGTTCTCAAGTTGGTCATAGCATAACACCATTCTAAACTAGAATTCCCAAGTATCCATTTGTGTATTTTCAAATGGAAGGTCTGATTGCAAGCTTTAAATAAAATGAGATGCTAAAAAAATGAAATGCTTAATGAAGGGATTCCGATAGCTGGAAGGTGCTAGGGGGTGGGGGGGGGGGTAAAATGGGAAAATTCGCACAGAACCTGCATGAGCCTCATCAAACGAGAATGAACGTAGGTATTCTTGCATGTTCAAGTAACTTTCCCAACCAAATATGTGAAAAGTTAGACGTGGCCATGTGGGTGTAGCACATAGCTTCCTCGTCACCCATAAATGGTCAGGTAGGTCTTCAGAACTACCAAGTATCCTACCAAATATAAGGAAAATCGAACAATTAGGTGATGAGGGGGAAGTATACCAATTGTGTGTATCTCAAACTTTCCTCCTCATCCATAAGATGAGGGGGGTGTAATCTTATTGGAGGTTGTCAGAACTATTCAAGTACCCTACCAAATAAGAGAAAAATCGAACAATTAGGTAATGAGAGGGAGATATGAGTTTTCAAAGATTGTGGAGTCAAACTCTATTTCTGGAGGCTATAGCAGGTGTTTCCCGCTCCAGGGGGGTTGTTCTGTAACTAAAGGAGAAATGCCCTTGAGTTGAGGATAGTCGATTTTGAGGAGGCAGTCAAAACGACTCTTATAATAAAACAAAACGAGGTTGTGAAATTTATAGTTAACAACAACACCGCTTGAGAGCTCTTCTGCGGTCTGGTATCTCTGTTATCATTGTTTTGTTGCGACATCGGAGTTACAGTTGAATGCGAGGTGTCTTTGGTACCTATTAATTTTTGTGGTATTATTATAATATTATGTGGTGGGCGTCGGTGGTCTAGTGGACAGTGTACCCGACTGCGGTGATAAGATAAGAACCGTCTTGCGGGGATGCGAGTTCGAATCTGGTCGCTAGCAGAAAGTTTTCTGTCTATTAGACGATCGGCAATCTCTCGTTCCAACCCAGGGCGGTGATGTTTGGGAAGCCATGAGCGAAATCATCAGAACAAATTCTGATCTCCCCTTAGGCAGACAGCTGATAACGTCCGCGACGCCAAGAATGGAAGTCGGACGAAAATTCAACCTGAAATGGTTGCTTACTGTACTTTACTTTAATTTTTTTAAAATAATATTATGAATATTATTTGATCGTTGCGTGTGTAAGTTCATCAAGGTGTGACATGAACATTAGTCAATGCTAATCCAGACATTAACCAGTACCTACAATGTCAGTAAATTGTTTTTATCTTCAGCAATTCTACTTACCTACATTCCAAGTCCTCGAATTAAATTACCTTTTTAGGACGTCCCACTGTAAGACTTGAGCGTCCTTATGCTATCGATCTGGGATTAAGGAGGACAACACTCAACAGAAAAGAAATAACCACACACTAATCCGTTTTAGACCATTCTAAATCCAAAACTGCGAAAAAAAACCATAGGTGAATGTCTGTGTGTGTGTGTGTGTGTGTGACAAAATCTTGTGTCGTCAAGAATTTCATCGAAATCAGGTAGATAATGTGGACAGTGGCGTCTCGTGAGAATATTCGTGAGGCAAACAGCTTGGCCAGTCACAGAAGAATAAACAATAACGAAAAACGCTGCAAATTATTACACAAAGGTTTATTATTTTTCTGAAGATAAAGCGTCAGCTTTACCCTCGTCACTACCTATCAATCATGTTTTTGCTTCAAAATGTTGTTTATTTAGATGAAATAAACCCTTCACACTCCATTTGAAGAAATAAAGAATTCCTTGGTTTAGATATTTGATTACAGGTTGATTAAGGAAGCAAAACATGTACAACCCAAAGAAACGAACATCGATCGCATTTTGGTCAGCTAAAATTTTTAAGGTGATGAGGCCTCTTTTGCGATTCACACTCGTGTTTCACATTTATCGTAAGTTCAACCTTCAAGTTCTCATGGAGAGCTGATAGTTTATCCTCTGGGTGGGTTCATTCGATTCTAAAAATTCAATGGTACCTATCTCAAATTGGTGAAAAAACAGTACCTTCATAACGAGAGTTTTCGAGAGAGGGGGCCTTAAAAGTTACAGTCCTAATGTTTCACCGCTCAGAAGTGACTGACAAAACCTTCGGGGCACAAGTAGACCCCAAATGGAGCTCTTATACCAAATTTCATTAAAATCGGTCCATGATAATTAAGGAAAGTTCCGCGGACGGACGGATTTTTTAATATTCGATTTTCAAAATATACGTAGTAGCTACCTACCTCAAAAGTAAACCATCGGGGGTTCAATATTATGCAACTATTTCCAAGTAGGTACCTATCAACAAGAAAAAGGATTAGGTACAGTAAAATCGGGAACGGGACACCAGTCAGCGCTAGGCAGCCGCTATTTGCTGTGGCCAAAAATCTAAGTTTTCCTTCCTTGAGATAATGTGGTTGGATGGATATGTTATGTCTTGCCATGCATGGGTTAATTAGTATCCATGGCTCATCTTCCAAGTTTCTCTGCTTTCAAGGTCACGAAACAGTTCTACGATTGTTTGCAACAGCTGATAGCGTGGTAGTGGGGGTATGGCAATACTTGACACCGCGATTACCCCCCCCCCCCCCGCCGATCATCGCCTCTCACTCTAAACAGTCCCGAAAAATTCATTTTTTTGAACTGCTTGCCTTGCCTTGTCTCGCCCGCGCTAGTTCGCTTATCATCTGCAATCATCTACATTACCGACCTCTCCAAGTCTATGGTGTGCTGCGGGCTAGTATCCAAGGCAAAATACGTACTTTCTTATTCCATTCTCCTATTTCATCTAATTTACTTGGTAATAATGAAAAAGTACCTAAATTATATTAAAATTTTCCAAAATTGGCTATTACATTACTTGCAAAACATATTGTTTAGTAATGCATGCATTCCAGGGGACGTCCCATTGGATAAGCATTAGATCAGTTTAACCAGTTGTTAAGTGATAAAACTATTTCACTCGATGTAATTTATTTATTACTTTAGGCAAGAAATACTGACCCCCCCCCCACCATTATCCACCTTAACATTTCTAGCGGCGTGGGAGCCTCGAATCTGAAGAGCATTTTAAAATCCATGATCTACGATACCCAACATGCGAATTCGAGTTCACCTTCCCCCCCCCCCCCCCCCCCCTTCCACTCACCAATGGCACCAGTCTGGCACCAAAGCGGAAATACGTCGTAACATTGAAGTTTCATCTATTAGTTTTAATAGGCAGTCCGTCGAGGTTAACGTCCGTATTCAAGGTGAAACACAAAAAAAACCCACGAAATATCCGGTTTATGGTGTCCTGGCACCATGGTGGCACAGAGAATAATTCATGAAAATCCAGAGGTATAATGAGAATTTTTCCTCGATTTCAAAGCTTAGATACAATTAGTAAGCAGTAAAGGAACCGAAATATTGAAAAATCGGATATTTTGTGAATATTATACCCCCACCCATCCCCTCCCCTTGCAAATTTTGGTACTCTGGTAAAATCATGTACTACTCGGAAGTTATTTGAGTCAAACAAAAAAGAAACACGCAAATCGGTTGGAAATTGAGGCCTAGGCAGATTTTACAAGATTACCCCCGCAAACGCACGTTTTTTAAGCATTAACCCCCCCTTTCCCCCCCTTAAAAAGCAAAATTCAAAACTCCGACGCCGTAGTGCACAACTAGATAGTTTTTCGCGTCGAAGAAGAAAAGAACCACGAAAATCGGTTGAGAACTAAGGCCTGGGCAGACGACACAAGATTATGCCCAAAAACGCACGTTTTTTGAGCATTAACCCCCCTTTTCCCCCCTTAAAAGGCAAAATTCGAAATTCCGGCGACGTAGTGCACAACTAGATAGTTTTCCGCGTCGAACAAAAAAAGAACCAGGAAAATCGGTTGAGAACTAAGGGCTGTGCAGACGACACAAGATTTTGTCACACACACACACACACACACACAGACATACACCTATGGTTTTTTTCGCGGATTTGAATTCAGAATGGTCTAAAACGGATTACTGTGTGGTTATTTTTTTTTTATGTTGAGTGTTGTCCAACTTCACCCCAGATCGATCGCATAAGGACCCCCAAGTCTTACTGTGGGACGTCCTAAAAATGGGAATATAGGAGAATCTCAACAAAAATTAATTTATTCATTTTGCTTATTTTTATTAAGACAAACAGTGTTTGCTATGTTTGCCTGGAGGAGGCGCCACTGAATGTGGAAGTTATGGCCTTTACAAGGAAATTCACGTTTGCGCATGCGCAGTGGCTACTATCAGTCCGGGTATGATGATTTTCATAGGGGACCGTCTACACACCAACTCGCACAATCCCTGAAAATTTCATAGAAATCGGACAATAACTTCGTATAGTTATGCGCGTTACAAGGAATTCATGACAGACAGACAGACACGGAACCAAAATTGTTCAGAAAGATCTAAAACGAAAAACGCGCGTGAGAATTTTGATTTTGGAGAACTTTCTTTTTTCATCCTTGAAAAGTGAAAACAAAGCTTCCGCTACCTTGGTAGACTCGGAAGCAAAATGGTAGGCAAAATAATAATAATGACAATGGCAAAGCAGTGCAGACGAGAGATCTATACAGACACATAATAAAATTTGGTGATAATAATTTGCAGCATTTTAAATTGGTTGATTTAATTAGTATTAATCTTCCTGCATAAACAACTATTAGGTAAATTACTTAAAAATAAATTAAATTCTGATTCTAATTTTTATTTCTCCCTCAGAACTCGAATTTTTCAATTATGATAATATTTTAGGTGCCTACCAACTTTCTACATGTTAAGTTGGATCTCTGTACAGGATAATAGTGATATTGAAACAGATACGCCAACTGACCTCATAGATGTACAAAGTATAGATATTCGACAAGTTGAGATGGACAATATAATTCTAAACCCGCAATACTGAGCGGTCTTGAAGGTGAGGTAAACCTATGCGCCGTATGAATGGTTTTGGAGGCTATTACATTATTACAACAAAATTGTGCAGGTTCACCTAAGTTTCTCTAATTTCTCGTCTATCTAACTTAATCTATCGATTACATAGTGGTCCTCAGAGACAGATTCGGGCCATCGAATTTTGGATTAGGTGAGGTAGATGAACGTCAAAGCAGATATTCGATGGATGGAGTTTGCATTTTTGCTTCCGAGTCTACCAAGGTAGCGGAAGCTTTGTTTTCACTTTTCAAGGATGAAAAAAAAAGGTTCTCCAAAATCAAAATTTTCACTCGCGTTTTGCGTTTTAGAACTTTCTCAACAATAGGGTGTGCGCCTGTGTAGGAAAAACTGTTTATTGTTATTTTTAATCTAAGGTAGACCTCATTCTGAGAATTTTGGTACCAACCGCGACCTTCTAGCGTGTGTAAATCTTTTCCTATGAATTTTTAAAGTTTCGACCGTTTATGACGTCACAGTGGGCTGGGGGGTTCCGCCCAGGCAAGAGGGGCGCGTGACGTCATAAACGGTCGAAACTTTGAAAAATCATAGAAACAGATCTACTCACGCTAGAAGGTCGCGGTTGGTGCCAAAATTCTCAGGATGTAGTCTTCTTTCGATTAAAAATCTAAAAAAAATCAAGGCGCACCCCCCATTTTGGTTCCGTGTCTGTGTGTCTGTCATGAATTCCTTGTAACGCGCATAACTATACGAAGTTATTGTCCGATTTCGATGAAATTTTCAGGGATTGTGCGGGTTGGTGTGTAGACGGTCCCCTATTAAAATCATCATCCCCGGACTGATAGACGCGACTGCGCATGCGCAAACGTGAATTCCTTGTAGCGGCCATAACTTCTACATTTTTCATCCGATTTCAATGAAATTTTCAGGGATGTTACATATTAGTTTTTAGATGGTCCCCTATGAAAATCACTACCTCCGGACGGATAGAAGCGACTGCGCATGCGCAAACGTGAATTTCCTTGTAACGGCCATAACTTCCACAATTTCAACCCGATTTCAATGAAATTTTCAGTGATGGTACAGATTAGTATTTAGATGGTCCCCTATGAAAATCACAACCTCCGGACTGATAGTAGCCATTGCGCATGCGCAAACGTGAATTTCCTTGTAACGGCCATAACTTCCACAATTTCAACCCGATTTCAATGAAATTTTCAGGGATGTTACAGATCAGTATTTAGATGGTCCCCTATGAACATCACCACCTCCGGACGGATAGTAGCCATTGCGCATGCGCAAACGTGAATTCCTTGTAGCGGCCATAACTTCTACATTTTCCATCCGATTTCAATGAAATTTTCAGTGATGTTACAGATTAGTATTTAGACGGTCCCCTATGAAAATCATCATCCCCAGACTGATAGAAGCGACTGCGCATTTTTTTGATCTAATCACATACACCAACTCACTTAATTTTTCATACGAATTTGATGAAATTTTCTAGGATTGTCCAGATTAGCGTGTAGATGGTCCCCTATGAGGGTAATGAAAGGTACTTAGAGATTGGTGTTTTGAGATTAACTACTACCTACGCATCGGATCATCTATATAATCGGGTTATGGATACGAGGAAGCTATATGTCACACCCACTTGGCAGACGTTTTTGTACTCCTACAATGTTTATGTGCGTGATTTTTCTTACTCATGTAGTATTTTCCTTGAATCTTAACCATGCTCTGCTATCAATTTCTTATTTCAATGAGAAATAAAACTGTTTCTACTTTATGGCAGTTGATCGACTAAATGTATTCTACAGGACAATAACCTGATAGTTGAATTCGTAAAGGTGCGAGGGTTTATCCGGACTCCCACACAGATGTCACTCTCTTAGATTAATATTGATAAGACGTTGTGTACAAGTAATCTTACAAAAGAATGAAGCTAGCTTAAGAGATAGTGACTCGTGGATTAGATAAATTTCACAGTAATTGCTCAGTAAGGATTTGGTCAAACTGATAAATTGATCCACTTTAGGGTGATAGCATCCACAATGCTAACCTCCCAGACTGTTTACTGGGGCATTAAGGTTGGAAAATATAATTCATTCACGTTTCTAATTAGCTCGGTATAGTTCATAATTATTCCTTTTACCCAACTCGTTACATGCTCATAGTTGTTCTGCTGGGTGGTTTCATTCATCCTTAAAAATTGAACACTATCTTTAATTCATGAAGAGAGTTATAGAACATTCATCACTATTAATAGTTAATTAATATTAAATACCTAATTAGGTATTTAATTATTCTCATTAAGCAATCGGTAGAACATTCATCATTATTAATAATGAATTAATATTAAATACCTAATTAGGTATTTAATTATTCTCACTAAGCAATCAGTTGGTCCCACAACACTCAGGATGGTGCCAACAAATTCATTGAAATTTTGGAGGTTTTAAATTCGTGTAGAAACCTACCAGTCTATCGCAAGTATTTGAGCTAGGGAATTTTGAAAACGTATGAATAAATATGATTACCATGAACAATTCTTGTGCGGGTACTCTATGAGTCCATGAAGACGAAGAGCGTAACTTCTTAAGTTGAAATTTTTTTGATATTTAATATCGAAACTGAAAATTTAGTCAGTCACTCACGCTGCACGAATATCATCGTTTTTAGGACGTCCCACAGTAAGACTTGGGCGTCCTTATGCGATCGATCTGGGGTGGAGGAGGACAAAACTCAACAGAAAAAAAATAACCACACACTAATCCGTTTTAGACCATTCTAAATCCAAATCCGCGAAAAAACCATAGGTGTATGTCTGTGTGTGTATGTGTGTGTGTGACAAAATCTTGTGTACTCTGCACAGCCCTTAGTTCTCCACCGATTTTCCTGGTTCTTTTTTTGTTCGACGCGGAAAACTATCTAGTTGTGCACTACCTCGCCGGAATTTCGAATTTTGCCTTTTAAGGGGAGGAAAGGGGGGGTTAATGCTCAAAAAACGTGCGTTTTTGGGCATAATCTTGTGTCGTCTGCCCAGGCCTCAGTTCTCTGCCGATTTTCGTGGTTCTTTTTTTCTTCGACGCGGAAAACTATCTAGTTGTGCACTACGGCGCCGGAATTTCGAATTTCGCCTTTTAAGGGGGGGAAAGGGGGGGTTAGTGCTTAAAAAACGTGCGTTTGCGGGCATAATCTTATAAACTCTGCCCAGGCCTCAATTTCCAACCGATTTGTGTGTTTCTTTTTTTGTTTGACTAAAATAACTTCCGAGTTGTACACGATTTCACCAGAGTACCAAAATTTGCAAGAGGAGGGGATGGGTGGCGGGATAATATTCACAAAATATCCAATTTTTCAATATTTCGGTTCCTTTACTGCTTACTAATTGTATCCAAGCTTTGAAATTGAGGGAAAATTCTCATTATACCTTAGGATTTGCATGAATTACTTTCTGTACCACCATGGAAATAAAAGTGGTGCCACCATGGTGCCAGGGCACCATAAACCTCAAATTTCTTGTTGGGTTTTTTGGTGTTTCACCTTGAATACGGATGTGACATTCGACGGACTGCCTACTAAACCTAATAGATGAAAGTTCAATGTTACGACGTATTTCCGCTTTGGTGCCAGACTGGCACCATTGGTGGTGGGGGGGGGGAGAACTCGAATTCGCACGTTGGGTGTCGTAGATCATGGATTTTAAAATGCTCTTCAGATTCGAGGCTATCATGCCGCTAGTGTTGTGGTTTATAATGGAGGTTGGGGGGGGGGGGGGGTGGGGGTGTCACTATTTCTTCCCTAAAGTAATAAATAAATTACATCGAGAGAAACAGTCTTATCGCTTAACAACTGGTTAACCTGATCCAATACTTACCCAATGGGACGTCCCCTGGAATGCATGCATTACTAAACAATATGTTTTAAGTTGAAATTTTTTTGATATTTAATATCGAAACTGAAAATTTAGTCAGTCACTCACGCTGCACGAATATCATCGTTTTTAGGACGTCCCACAGTAAGACTTGGGCGTCCTTATGCGATCGATCTGGGGTGGAGGAGGACAACACTCAACAGAAAAAAAAATAACCACACAGTAATCCGTTTTAGACCATTCTGAATCCAAATCCGCGAAAAAACCATAGGTGTATGTCTGTGTGTGTGTAACAAAATCTTGTGTCGTCTGCAGAGCCCTTAGTTCTCCACCGATTTTCCTGGTTCTTTTTTTGTTCGACGCGGAAAACTATCTAGTTGTGCACTACCTCGCCGGAATTTCGAATTTTGCCTTTTAAGGGGGGAAAGGGGGGGTTAATGCTCAAAAAACGTGCGTTTTTGGGCATAATCTTGTGTCGTCTGCCCAGGCCTCAGTTCTCAGCCGATTTTCGTGGTTCTTTTTTTCTTCGACGCGGAAAACTATCTAGTTGTGCACTACGGCGTCGGAATTTTGAATTTTGCTTTTTAAGGGGGGGTTAATGCTTCAAAAACGTGCGTTTGCGGGCATATTCTTGTAAACTCTGCTCAGGTCTCAATTTCCAACCGATTTGTGTGTTTCTTTTTTTGTTTGACTCAAATAACTTCCGAGTTGTACATGATGAAGAATGATGGGGAGGGGATGAGTGGGGGGATAATATTCACAAAACATCCGGTTTTTTCCAATATTTTGGCTCCATTACTGCTTACTAATTTGACCCAACCTTTGAAATTGAGGAAAAATTCTCATTATACCTCCGGATTTTCATGAATTATTCTCTGTTCCACCATGGAACTAATAGTGGTGCCACCGTGGTGCCAGGACACCATATACCGCATATTTCATGTTTTGCTTCCGAGTCTACCAAGGTAGCGGAAGCTTTGTTTTCACTTTTCAAGGATGAAAAAAAAAGTTCTCCAAAATCAAAATTTTTACTCGCGTTTTGCGTTTTAGACCTTTCTGAACAATTTTGGTTCCGTGTCTGTGTGTCTGTCATGAATTCCTTGTATATGTAATAGTAGCCGATGCGCATGCGCGAACGTAAAATCCTTGTAACAGCCGTGCGTACGTCAGAATCTCAAATCCTACACAGGTTACCGTTAGGACCCCATAGCACATTCGCAGCGAGTCCAGTTTCCACTCAAGGGGTAGCGGGTTCGACTCCCAGCCATACTTGGAAATTTTTAGATGTTTTGAGTAGTGACTCACTTACATTTTTCATCCGAATTCGATGAAATTTTCTAGGATTGTCCAGATTAGCGTGTAGATGGTCCCCTATGAGGGTAGTGGAAGGTACTTAAAGATTGGTGTTTTGAGATTAACTACTATGCATCGGATCATCTATACATGTATAATCGGGTTATGGATACGAGGAAGCTATGTGCCACACCCACTTGGCAGACGTTTTTTTTGTGTTTCACCTTGAATACGGATGTGAACCTCGACGGACTGCCCACTAAAACTAATAGATGAAAGTTCAACGTTACGACGTATTTCCGCTTTGGTGCCAGACTGGCACCATTGGAGGAGGGGGGGGGGGGGGGGGGTGAACTCGAATTCGCATGTTGGGTATCGTAGATCATGGTTTTTAAAATGCTCTTCAGATTCTAGGCTCCCTTGCCGCTAGAAATGTCATGGTGAATAATGGTTAGGGGGAGGGGAGGATCACTATTTCTTGCCTAAAGTAATAAATAAATTACATCGAGTGAAACAGTTTTATCGCTTACCAACTGGTTAAACTGATCTAATGCTTATCCAATGGGACGTCCCCTGGAATGCATGCATTACTAAACAATATGTTTGTTATTTTGAGCTTTTACCTCTAAAATCGAACTATACTATAGGGATAGCTATTTCGACGTCCATAACTTATCGTAGGTACAACTATTTTGCTGACAGGGTATGTCTCATTTTTCAGATCGGAAGGGACATATTTCCTGAGAACAGATCTTGGGAATCTCCGGATGAAGAGGCGGTTCAGGTGGTCGACGTGAACACTTTGTCAGAGACGAATGAGGACAGGATCATTTCTCGATATCACTGATACCCCAGAAGCACTGCCTCGCTACACACAACATCGACAATAACCATCTCAGCGATACTGGTAGCCGCATTAAGTGTTGATATGTGATCAATTAACTAAATCATGCAAAACGCGATAGTTTTCGAAATTATTATTGGAACCCGTTATAGCTCACTTCCCTCTCCCACTTAACAGAACAGATCTTAAGAAGTAAGGAGTACAACCTGATGGCCAGAATAGACTTATCGTACTTGAAGGTCATTTCTCCACTTTATGAGAACTGTGATCAATGCAGAATTGTTATCTAATGGTAAAGAATTTCCTTTTCAAAGACATATGTCGTCGGTGAAGCGGCAACATGAAATAACTCAATTTTTTACCAAAATGAGTTATACATCAATCTTGATTCAAAATTTCCCGCAGGATCCATTGGTGAAGTCAGATTGTCGAAAAATTTATTTGTTTCGGTGTTATTGACAGTATTGTCAACATGAAATAATTCATTTTGAAAACCAACATGTGATAACTCAGCGGTTTTGAATGAGGAAAGCTTAGGATCGTGGTCGATCCGGTAAGTTTCCTTGTTTTTGCAAACAATTTGCGAATGATTCCTTTGTTTTTTGCTTGATAATTGTACACTAGGTTATCCTCAGTTAGTAGCGCTAAAAATCTTTTTGGAAGCATCAGCAATTGTTGATTAAATCGCCGCTTGAAAACCTCAGAGACAGTTCCTGTAATACTTCATTACCTACTGTGGGACGCGCCAGCTCCGAATTATTATGACGCGCCCCAGTTTCATTTTCCCTGCTGATTATTCCTTGTTTCAATTTTTTTTCTCAATAAAAACTTACTTGCGATTTGCGAAAACTAAGTGACGTTATTTTCTCACTATAAAATAATTCGTATATCTTTTTACAGTCCACTTCTAAAATCTTTAGTATTTCTTTTTTGTCATTTGGTCCTATCGATCAAAAACCAGCATGAGTGATTACGGTGAGTTCCCTGCACTAGAGCTGCGTAGCAGAATTGTCGCACGTCATCGCCACCCTTTGATGAAAGATGAGGTTACTGATTGTCCTAAATCCGCGGCTACGGAAGAGTACCACAACAAGTCTATAGATGACCTTCCTATAGATCTTGAACGTCTGTCAGTCCGGAGCCGTGGAACTTCAAGAACATCGAAAAGTACTTCATCGACCATCAAATCTCTTCGACAATATGAGTACGAAGCGCTCTTGAAACAACAAGAAATCGACCGTGCTCTGGACTTGAAAGAGTTCGAGTTGGTGAAAAAGCAACAGGATATCGAACGTGCACTAGACTTGAAGCAGTTCGAATTGGAAAGGAAGCAAGCCGAAAGACAAAAAGCAAGAATAGCCAAACAGCTAGAAGTTCAGTCAGCAGAAGGATCGCACAGAGGTAGCAGCAGAGCATCATCCATTAGCAGTGGTAGCTCCAGACCAAGCCGAATCCATGAATGGGTGGAGGAGACCGTGGAAGCCGCCATCGAAGTACCTCCGAAGGCGATGCTGCCTCCCCAGCCAAGGAAAAACCCCCCAGAGGAGGCAATCGCAGGTCTGAGCAGGTTTGGTCAACCACAAACGGTGAGTTACAATCCGAATAATATTGTAGAAAGTTCAGAAAATAATGCTATGCTGCTGAAAATCTTGCATCGCCAATCTATGGGGGGCAAATTGATGAAATTTGATGGGTCTCCCACTGATTGGCCGTTTTTCTATGACGAGTTCGTATGTACCTCAAAAGAGTGTGGCTATTCCGAGCGTGAAAACCTCGATAGATTAAAACAATCGCTTCATGGAGATGCCCTAACTATCGTGAGGCCTCTTCTCCACATACCAGGATCTCTAGATAAAATACTCAATACTCTCAAAAGTAGGTTTGGAAGACCCGATACGGTGATAAAAAGCACAATGGAAAAACTTTCAAAGATCCCACCCATGTCAGGTGATTCGTTGGAGCGTTTGAGCACCCTATCAGCTGAACTAGGGAACGTAGTTACAATGGTGAGGCTTCTCAAACGCGAACCCTTCCTGTACAATCCCTTTCTCATGGATCAAATGGTATTCAAGCTAAATCCTAGCCTAAGACTACAATGGGGAGAGCATGTCCGTAGTTTGGGAACAGACTTCATTGACTTGGGACAATTCTCTCACTGGTTGGACGAGAAGAATGAAGCTGCAGTATTAGCCCAATGTTCAGCCGACTCTCCTGATTTGTTTTGTCCTGTTCCCGATTCTGCATATCTTCCTACCTCATCTGCAAATCTAGAAACGTCCACGAGCGAGAAGAAAGTTGTTGTTACGTCCACCAAATGCATTTTTTGTAATAATTCTTCCCATAGTATTCAAGATTGTGTCAAATTCGGTAAAGAGACCATTGAATTCCGTCGAACTTGGGCTAGGGAAAAACAACTTTGTTTCAATTGCTTACGGTTAGGCCATCGAACTGTTTCTTGTCGTTACAAGAGGGTATGCAAGTCATGCGGGGGTGGACACCATTCGATTCTTCATCCTCCCGATCGCTTAGAGAATCCAGTACCAGTGTCTTCGAATTTCAATCATGACGATGATCCCGAAACCAAAATCCTCTTCAAAGTTGTCCCCATTCGACTGTTTGGTAAATCGGCAGAGTTAGAATGTTTTGCGTTGTTAGATGATGGGTCGTCCGCTACCATGATTGAAGAAGAAGTTGCAGCTAACTTAGGGTTTGATGGCATCACACAACCCCTGAGCCTCAGCTGGACGGATGGCATAACGCGCGAAGAGCCCAACTCGCAGATGGTCCAAATAAGATTGAGCGGAGTTTTTGAAAAGGCCAAACCTTTCTTGATTTCAGCTCGCACAGTATCCAGACTATCCTTACCCTCTCAATCAGTGGACGTGGAGTCTCTTGAACATCAGTACAAACACATCAAGGCCTTGAGAGGAAAATCGCTGTCATACTTCAACGCTAAGCCTGTCCTACTCATCGGGCAAGATAACTGGCCCCTGATTGTTTCTCGTAAAGTAGTCTATGGCCCCTGGAAAGGCCCTGTAGTGTCTAATACTAAGCTAGGCTGGATTATCCACGGCACTGTATCTACCTCCAAAGGGAAGATTGCGTCTGAGTTCCAACTTACCCACTTCGTTGTTGATAAAGAAGAAGGAGATACTAGTGATAACATTCGAGCACTCGTTGAATCGTCCTTCGCAAAAGATTCTATAGGAGCTAGCCCTGTCTTTAGGGAAGGTAAATCGAAGGAGGAAGTACAAGCTGAGAACATCTTCAGAAAAACGACACGTCTACTAGAAAATAATAGGTGGGAAACAGGACTTCTTTGGAGGGAGGGTGTCCGACTACCTCCCAGCAAACTGAAAGCACTGAGTCGCTTGTATGCACTAGAACGTCGAATGGATCGTGATGAGAATTTTGCTTCAACTTACATTTCTAAGATGAACGAGAACTTCGAGAAAGGTTATGCAATAGTAATTCCAAACGACGAATTGAATTCCATTGACCCTGCTCGAGAGTGGTATCTACCTCATTTTGCCGTTACCAATCCAAATAAACCAGGCAAGATGAGAATCGTGTTCGATGCTGCATCCAAGAGTTCAGGTATTAGCCTTAATGATTGCTTACTCCCTGGTCCTGACTTACTTGTAAACCTTTTAGGAATTCTATGGCGCTTCAGACAATACAGAATCGCAATTAGTGGGGACATTAAGGAAATGTTTTCTCAAATTCTGATCCGAAAACCAGATCAGGATGCCCAACTTTTCCTCTGGAGGGGTAGAGATCGCAATAAACCTCCAAAAGTTTGTAAAATGCAAGTAATGATGTTTGGTACAACATGCTCGCCCTATTCAGCACAAGGAGTGAACAATTTTAATGCCGAGACGTTCAAGGAATCTAATTCTAGAGCAGTTTTGGGAATTCAGAACAACCACTACATGGATGACTACTTAGACAGCTTCGACTCTGAGGAAGAAGCCATCGAAATAGTCAACCAAATCATGAACATCCATCAAAAAGGAGGGTTCTTCCTATGTAGCTTCACTACTAATTCCTTGCCACTGCTTAAATCCATGCCCCCCTTAAGAAGATCTGAATCTTCAAAACAATTTTACGACGATACTCAATCATTAGTATCTGAAAAACTCATTGGTATGTGGTGGAACACTCAAGAAGATGTGTTTCACTTCAAAATGAGAACTCAAAATCACGATTTGGATTTAATGAATGGAACTAAAATTCCGACAAAACGCAAAATTCTTAAAATTGTCATGACCATATTTGATCCCATGGGCGTCCTCTCACAAGTTACCTTGCAGGCAAAATTAATCCTTCAAAACATCTGGCGTTCAAATATTGATTGGGATCATAAAATTAGTCAAGAACACTTCAGTGACTGGCTCGACTTTCTCCAAAGACTTGACACGATAAAGAATTTGAAATTTCCTAGATGCTACACTCCGCAATTAGGACGAGCCACGGAGATCCAGCTACACGCCTTTGCCGACGCAAGTGAATCACCTTATGCTGCTGTTATCTACATCCGAGCTGACACAAACAAAAATATAGAAACTGCCTTTGTAGTAGCTAAATCACGTGTTTCTCCTCTAAAGCCCATGTCTATTCCCCGACTAGAGCTACAAGCCGCAGTCATAGCTTGTAGACTGGTCCAAACTGTTAAAAGAGAGCACACTGTTCACTTTGACTCAGTACATTATTGGTCCGATTCTAAGACAGTTTTATCCTGGATCAATAGTGATCCGTATAAATATAAACAGTTTGTAGCCCACCGTTTGGTCGAAATACAAGAGTTGACAGACCCATCTTCGTGGAGGTGGCTACCGTCCGAACAAAACCCAGCAGATCTGGCTACTAAAATAAAAAAAAACGGAACCTCCTCTCTCCAAAAAATGGTTCTGTGGACCATATTTTCTCCAAAACCCATCAGGCGCTTGGCCAAATTTCGAATTGAGTTCAATCATATCGAAAGGCGAAGAAGTCAAACCCAAATTCAAAACTGAGTTTGTGGGTTTAGTTCAAAATCCATGTCGTTTTCCTCTTCCAGAAGTTGAACGATTCTCTTCATGGTTGCGGTTGATTCGAAGTACTGCATGGTTAGTCAGATTTGAAACAATTTGCAACAACCCCAAAAACCGTCGTGAAATTCGAAAAAGCGACTTAAAAATTGAGGAAATTGACAGAGCTGAATTGATATGGTGGAAGAAGGTTCAAGAAGAATGCTTCCACGAGGAAATGGAAACGTGAGGACAGCCGACGTTCGTACTACCGATGGAGTTTTTCGACGGCCTGTTACAAGACTCATCGCCCACTCATCATCCAACCACCGTTCAAAGAATAATTGAAAAAAAAAAATTAAGTTTGTACTTGTTTTAAGGGGAGAGGATGTAATACTTCATTACCTACTGTGGGACGCGCCAGCTCCGAATTATTATGACGCGCCCCAGTTTCATTTTCCCTGCTGATTATTCCTTGTTTCAATTTTTTTTCTCAATAAAAACTTACTTGCGTCTCCGTGCACCGCCTCGAGGGATTCCGAGTGCACTCTGACGGCAGTTTTGTGAATCGGAACTTAGATAACAGTGATAAATGTTTGATTATTAATTTTTGTTGTGTAGTCCGTTTGCGATTTGTGCTGTCCCGTTTCAAATAATTCCGTCTTCTCATTGATTTATTCATCCGGCTCGTTCTCTGATTTCTTTCTGGCTCGCTGTTTTGTGCAAGTGAAATAAGGGTCACTTATTGCTCGGCATGTCAGAGACACTTTTTGCTCGGCATGAGTCGTAGAATCTCAACTTCAGTCGTAGAATCCCAGTGTCAGTTACGTGAGTTTAACACCCCGTATAGAAAATAGTAAATCGTTGTGCGATACTTTTCACCCTTCTTACATCATGAATCTTCAGTCGAAATTTACTGAATTGATTGAATTTTTAGTCAACTAATTTAAATGTTGTGATATTATACTTTGGAGGTCTACCTAGTCAAATCACTAAAAATAAAGACACTTTTTTATATTGCTTGTGTATTTGTATTATTCGTTTTCGTATTCCTACATTCTTCTAACTGTCGCTTTGAAATAATGTTATTGATACGCGGGAGCAAATAAGGTTTGGTGTAGGTATTTATATTATCTTGTATCCTATAATACAAGACAGTGGATTGGATATTTTTGTCTTTAATAATTAAGTCCCTTCTAGCAGTAGCTCATTTAGGAAGAGCTCTCTGAATACATTCGATTGATCTGAATCGGTAATATGAAGTGATAACTAGGCTGTTACACCTGTATTAGAACGAGGGAAATAAAGAGACGTTGGGGTAACAGAGAAGAAATTTAGACAAACTTGGAGAAATTTCAAAACATTTTGAAAAGAAGGAAATTAATATTTATGTTGCCTCAAAACAGTACTCCTTTATTGCCGTTACTTTCCACCTACTTTCTTTTTGACATCTATTTGAACCAGAATGAATCTTCGTGATTAAATATTAGGACAGGTAGTTGAGACCTTGAGTTGGGCTTTTTTTTCTCTACCATTGATAAAATAATGATTGTACGTGGAAATATTCCAGTCTTTCGGTGCCTCATGGGAAAAATCAATAAATTTCGATTTAACCACAAAGAAAATGCTTTATCTGTTTGTTATAGAATGCAAATTGTCGTTGTGACCATTGTCCCATTCATAATCCTTGAACATCTACTTCTCATCCTCGTTCCTTTACTCACACCTAGTAATCACATGCCTATGATTTATTGTTCTATCTCATTGATCAGTAAATAATAATACAAAAATTATCAACTCTCGCAACATCATCTCCGGTCATCATCATCCACGACTTCACCATCATAATCACTAAATGTTTGGCATAGCTCCGGTCAAGACATTAAAATTAGGAGAGTTTGAGTTGTTTGAGCAGCTCCGCAAGAGCGCATTCGGAATCCCTCAGGGCGGTGCACGGAGACGCAAGTTAAAAACTTACTTGCGATTTGCGAAAACTAAGTGACGTTATTTTCTCACTATAAAATAATTCGTATATCTTTTTACAGTCCACTTCTAAAATCTTTAGTATTTCTTTTTTGTCAGTTCCATTGAATCATAGCTTGTTTAAAACATCGGTCTTTTTGAGTTATAGCAAGTTGTAACTATTATGTTGCATTGTGAAGAAGGTACCTAGATATCGTCGGTGAAGCGGCAACATGCTATATCTCAGTTTTCCCAAGTTTTCAGGAGACACAAAAAACTGTCTAAATTCAATAGGTACTATAGTACCTTAAGTATACTTCCTTGAAACAGAAACTTTTGACAATTCCATCAACAATTAGACCCATTTCATCAATTTTATCGGATTTGACCATATATTTTCAATTAATTAAAAAGTTACGTGAGTTATAGCATGTTGCCTCATTTTACTCTGAGTTATAGCTAGTTACAGTCCCCGTCGAGCAAGAGTTATCGCATGTTGCCAATGAGGATATTTAGTTATAGCAAATTAATCATTGCAGTAGTGAACGTTTTCAGGGTTACTTTTTCATTTATAATATTAATTTTTTGTTCATTGGGTAGGTACCTACCTACCTAAGTAACTAGTTTACAATATTTTTAAATTCAACATTTTTCCGATGTGTCATATTTTGGTTTATTATTTTCAATAATCCTTTGGAATCGAGCAAGAAAAAAAAAATTTTAACCCCCCTCCCCCTTAAAATTTGATGTTTTACGTTTCAAGGTATGTAGAATCCGAAAATCGAATAAAAAATTTTCCGTCTGCCGTACGCGGCACTTTTCTCAGCAACTCTGGACCGATTTGGTTCAAATTTGGTATATGGGTTCCATTTGGGGTCTAGTTGTGCCGCGAAGCTTTTGGTTGATGTCAGTCACTTCTAAGGGGTGAAAATTGAGGGTTGAAATTTTCAAGAGAGCCCTAGCTCGAAAACTCTCGAAATAAAGGTACTTATCGTTTTTTCACCAATTTTAAATTGAATTGAATGTTTAAAAATCTTTGAGACCACCCGGAGTTCTGCAGGACAACCCGTTCGCTCCCTACGAGTACTTAAGGGTTTTCTTTCGATAAAACAGAATCACGAGTGTGAATCATAAAAGAGGTCAAATTTCCGTTCAAATTCTGACTAAAATGCGATCGCTGTTCATTTCTTCGACTTTTGCTTTCTGAGCAACCAGTAATCAAATTTCCATATGAAGTTCTCTATTTTTCGAATCGAGTGTGAAGCGTTTAATTCTTTCTAATAAACTTGATTGTGACGGTGTGAAGGCAGTATAATTGTGTAGTAGGTAAGTAGTACCTTCCAATGGTTGGTAAGTAAGAAAAAGTTGGTTGGTAAAAAAAAAGTTGGTAGGTAAAAAACACGCTGCAAATCATTGCCCAAAGGTTTATTATTTTCTGTTTAGATTACCCATCTGTATAGATCCCTCCCTACCAACCATAGGTACCTACTACCAACTGGGGCATTTTTGATAATTTCAACCCTTCATTTCCATTTGGTTGGTGGTTGGGGTTTTTGTTTAGCAGAAATAGTATGGTTCAGTAAAAATATTATTGAACCAGAGGACCAAATAAAATCAAAAACAGATAAAAATGAAAAAGATTAGAACTTGATTCCAATCGAAATTTGGTCACCAACAAAACGCCAGTTTTAAGCGTGCCTACCTTAAATATATTGTTATTAAAAGAACAACTATCAGCAACATCCCCTTTGAATAGAACTTGGATCGCAGACAGATTCGTCCTGACAACATTATAATAAGGTAGGAAAATTTTCTTGGATTTGGATCGACGCATTGACAGACAAGATAAAGAAGAAAGTTCCTAAATATGTTGTTTAGAAATGGATGCATTCCTGAAGACGTCCCATTAGATAAGCCTTAGGTTAATTTAAACCTTTGAAATTTGATTTGTAAGTTTTGGTAGGCAGTCCGTCGGAGTTCACATCCGTATTCAAGGTGAAACACACAGAAGCACATGATATACGTGGTTTCTGGTGACCTGGAACCATGGTGGCACCACTACTAGTTGCACTACTAGTTGTGGCACGAAGAATAATTCATGAAAATCCAGAGGTATGTTGATAATATTCCCTCAATTTCAAGGCTTGAGTACAATTAGAAAGCTATAAAGGAGCCGAAATATAATATCGTATATTTTGTGAATATTATCCCCCTACTTGCCGCCTCCCTATGCTAATTTCGATACTCTGGTGAAATAGTGTGCACCTCGGAAGTTATCTGAGTCGAACTTGAAAAGAAACACTCAAATCGGTTGGAAATTGAGGCCTACACAAGATGATGACCGGAAACCGACGTTTTTTAAGCATTAACCCCCCTCCTCCTCCCTTTAGAAGGCAAAATTCAAAATTACGGCAACGTAATGCACAACCAAATAATTTTCGCGTCGAACAAAAAAGAACCACAAAAATCGATCAAAAACTAAGGCCAGGGCAGAGTTTTTTGTCTCACTCACACACACACAGACATTCACCTATGGGTTTTTTCGCTGATTTGGATTCAGAATGATCTAAAACTGATTAGTACGTGGTTATTTTTTTCTGTTGAGTGTTGACCTCCTTCACCCCAGATTAATCGCATTAAGGACGCCCAAGTCATGGGACGTCCTAAAAAGAGACTTCGTTTTGAGAGCCATCAATCATACTGATCGAATATTGAAGAATCACTGCTGTTCTTCGCAGAAATCGCGCCGTTTCCGAGTCACTTTCTTAAGAAAAGGTGGACTATAATAAAAGATGATTGCAAGTAATACATACCTAGGTACCTTCTTCACAATGGAAAATAATGAATACAACTTGCTATAACTCAGAAAGGCCCATATTTTCAACATGCTATAATCCAATGGAACTGCCTCTGTGGTTTTCAAGCGGTGATTTAGTAACAATTTCTTATGCTAACTAAGAGATTTTTAACGTTACTAATTCAGGATTATCTAGAGAACTATTATCAAGCGAAAAACCAGGACACAATTCGCAAAATGAGTGCAAAAACAAGGAAACTTACCGGCTCATCTATGATGCGGCGCTTCCTAGTCAAAACAACGTTGACAACAATGAGTTATCACTTGTTGCTTTCTGATTTGAGTTATTTCAAGTTGGCAATACTGTCAATAACTCGGAAACGAATAATTTTTTTGCCAAACTGACTTCACCAATCGATCCGGCGGGAAATTTTGAATAAAGATTGATGTATAACTCATTTTGGTAAAAAATTGAGTTATAGCATGTCGCCGCTTCACTATGCATTACTTGCAATCATCTTTTATTATAGTCCACCTTTTCCTAAGAAAGTGACTCGGACAACGACAGTATTCTGCGACGAACAGCAGTGATTCTCCAATATTCGATCAGTATGATTGATGACTCTCAAAATGTGGTCTCTTTTGTGGCCGTTTTTCCCTTGTTATTTCTGTGAGAGATATAGTTTCCCTCAGTCCCTAAAAAGTTGGTAGTGGCCATAGAGAAAGGGATTCAACAACTTGGCGCAGTCG